>JAPMUY010003973.1:55000-177500 GCA_026901105.3 Galaxias olidus | reverse complement strand
TATTGTTTACAACCTCAATGTATCTTAAAGCTCAGAGGAAATCCATAGGCTTTGAGCTTTGTATAAATCAATGTTAAAATTAAATTTGACTTGATGTGTGTGTGTGTGTGTGTGTGTGTGTGTGTGTGTGTGAGAGACAGACTCATGTGATGAAAATGGACCCCAGTGACAATTCCCTGACGCTGTCCCCAGTTCATAAGGTAACACACGGACACTTCCCTCCAATTTCCGCAGGTTCCACTTCAGGAAATATCTGTCAATAAATACACCGATAGTGCAAATTGGTCAAGTTATACAAACTAAACTCTTCAAAATTGAGAACATTTGATTCAGTCTTAACTGTCCTCTGATGCATGTTTCAGACAGCTTATTCTTATCATCTTTCCTCTTTTTTTTTATCTCCCCTAACTTAAGTTTCCCATTGTCCCTTCACACTCCCATTTTGCCTTTGCATTTGCATGTTCTATTCTTTTTCTATTAACGCTTCCTTTTATTTTTCCATCCTCTTGCTTTCTGGTGGCTGGGGATAGAGGAAAGGCAAACCACACGGTAAGGCAGGGGGAGGGGACCGGGACAAGGGCGGTAGGGACATCAAGCCCAAACTCCAAAAGAAAAGAGGCTTTGCCTCCAAATCTGCGGCGTCCTCACGACGGGCGCCGTCGTCCACAGAACCCCCTAAGACGCCCTCCGACGCCCGTTCTTTCGTGGCTCAAAGCCCCCGCCTCAAGAACCCGCCGCTGGTTGTCACCCGCGGCGGCAAAGAGAACATCCTTCGCGACGAGACGCCTCCCGTCAAGCCGAAGGCGGGAGCCGCTAAAACGCAGCCTCCTAGTTCAGAGGACATTAGCCTGGCTGAGTCTAAACCTCGAGTGCCTGCTCAAGCAAAGAGGGGAGTGGGGAAAAAAAGCGTAGCGATGGAGGTCAAGGGAAAAGACAAGGATGCAAAAGGTAAAAAGGAATTTAAAGCGAGGGAAGCTAAAGGCTCTGCCTTAGGTCAAGGATCAAAGGTCAAAAGAACTCTTGCGGAGGTCAACCCTAAAACCACTGGGGGGGAAATAAACTCGGAAAAGTTAAAGTCCCAGCCCCGGCCTAAAGGTCAACCTATCGTGGTGCAAAGTCAACCTGCAGACGTTAGGAGTTCACCAAATAGAAAGTCTGAGTCAGGAGACCGGAAGCCTAAAAGAGAGGTCGTCGATGGGGGAAAGGCCAGCCAACTCAAATTGGCCCAGTTGCCCTCAGAAGGCAGCACAAGGTCAATAAAGAAAACGAACCCCAAAGAAACAAAAGCTGCGTTTAAAAACACCAAAAAGTCTAGAAAAGAGAAAAACGAGAAAGACGACCAATCGGAATCTACGAGTAACCTTGAGCTAAAGGATGAGTCGACGTCAGAACAGCACACACCAAAGCACTCCGTTCTCACAGAAGTGACCTCATTTGTTGCAGGGGCAGCGGCAATGGAGGCAGGACGGAGATTAGTCAAGGAAGTAGCATCGGTTCGTAGATTAAGCTCCCAGGACTCAAAGAGTAGCTCCCTAGGAATGACAAAAGAAAGTCCAGCTCATGCCCCGTCCTCGTGGAGCGATTCAGAACCCGAATCAACCTCCCCCAAACCAGGCAGGAGAACAGCAGTCAGCATCAACGTCGTAGCAGCCCCAGAGGCTCTGGAGCGAGACGACAGCAGCGCTTATGGTGGTCCAACCGACCAGGACCAGAAGTTAGACAACGAGACAGACAACAGCGATGAACTAACAACGACCAAGCAGGGGGAGGAGGAAGAGGGCTCTGATGCAGGGCAGAAAACTAGTGCAGGAAGTGAGGAAGAAGATGAGGAAGAGGAGGTTAGGCAAAGGAGCGAAAAGGTATTAGAGGACGAAGACAGCCAAGTGCAGGATACATTACAACCGGAGGAGGAAGAGGAAGAGGGGACGTCTAAAACGGATCAGAGCGAGAGTGGAGGGGACAGTAGCCAGAAAGAGACAAGCCAGGAAGAGGGAAGTGAGTCTGAGGTTGAGGAGAAAGTGAAGAGTAGTGAGGAGGAAGAGGAGGATAAGAGTGGGACCGTCAGTGGGGAGAGTGAGAGCAAAGAAAGTGAGGAAGAGGAAAGCGGGTCTGAGACGGAGTCGGATAGTGAGGAAGTGCAATCTGAGTCCGAGGAGGAAGTTGATGAAGAGGAGAACAAGAAAGAGAAGGACAGTGAGGAAGAGGAAGATGACAGTGAATCGGTAGATTCTTCAGAGGAAGAAGATGAGAGCGAGGTGGAGAGTGGGACAGAAGGTGAGGAGGAGGAAGTGGGAGACGTAGAGCTGGAGAGTAGTGCTGAGGAGGGAGATGAGGGTGAAACAGAGAGAGAGGAAGAGGAAAAGAGTGAGGAAGATGATGATGATGAAAGTGAGGAAGGAGAGGAAAAAGAAGATGAGGAGGAAGACACAGAAAACGAAGAGGAGGAAGATACAGAAAACGAAGAGGAAGAAGATACAGAAAACGAAGAGGAGGAAGATACAGAAAAAGAAGAAGAGGAGGAAGATACTGAAAAAGATGAAGAGGAAGAGGAGAAAGATACTGAAAAAGAAGAAGAAGAAGAAGAGGAGGAAGATACGGAAAAAGAAGAGGAGGAGGAAGATACGGAAAAAGAAGAGGAAGAGGAGGAGGAAGATATGGAAAAAGAAGAAGAAGAGGAGGAATATACGGAAAAAGAAGAGGAAGAGGAGGAAGATACGGAAAAAGAAGAAGAGGAGGAGGAAGATACGGAGGAAGAGGAGGATGAAGAGGAGGAAGAAGAGCAAGAAAGTGAAAAGGATGAAGAAGAGGCTGAGGAGGAGGAAAAAGAGGAAGAAGAAGAACAACAAGAGAAAGAGGAAGAAGAGGCTGAGGAGGAGGAAGAAAGCGAACAACAAGAAGAAGAAGAGGAGGAGGAGGATGATGAAGAACAAGAGGAGGAGGAAGAGGAGGGGGAGGAAGAAGAAGAAGAAGAGGAGGAGGAGGAAGAAGAGGTTGATCAAAGAAAGGGAAAGAAGTCTGGTGATCTAAAAAAAACAAGTACCAAATCAGTATCAGAAGCCAAACAGAGGTCCTCTGGTAAAGGACAGTCTGTCAACGAACCAGAGGAGTTTTGGGATGATGTGCTGCCCCAATACCTCAATCTCAAATAGTGCCAATCCAATTCACCTCTAGGCACATCTATAAATTGTCTAACTTCACCTGTTAGCGTCAAGTCCTTCCCAAAACGCGCATGTGAGAGGCAAAATTAAGTTGCCCTAGATTTACTGCCTTTTTCAACCAGACAACAATTATGATACTCATTGCAATGCACAGCAATGCCTTCTCAACCAGACACAAATTATGAATGCTCTTTGCAATGCACAGCAATGCCTTTCGATTTAAATTTCTCGATTTTTATACTTAAATTTTTTCATTCTTTCTGTGAGCAATGTTTGTTAAATTAATCAATTTACTTAAACACCTACAATGACCTGTAAATTATTATTTAGTTTATTTTTTATTCCCAGTGTACCTTTTTTTTTGGTGGCTTGGCAGCTTAAGGCAACTGTGCTTTAAATGCTACATACAAATTCCTGAGTAGGTTGTATGTTTTGGTTGCAGTTAAAGAATTTTATTATGAAATTATATTTGATATTTTGGAAATGTTTTTTTGCATGTATTTATTATTTACGTTTATAATAAACCTTTTTTTTAAGTTATTTCTCTTTAAAAAATACTTTCTCTGGAGCGGTTGCCATGAAATCTGTTTTTGGTTTAATGCTTTTAGAAATTGTGAAGCTTTTAGATGCATTTGCATGCTTTTTTTGTATTTCCCAGGGCATCACAGCTTATCCTATACAAACGGACATTTATCAAATTACACTTGCATGAAAACAAAACCAAACAATGTCAATGTTTAGGTCCATGCAGTGACAGGTGGGATATATTTTTTCCTTTCTAAAACCCTCTTGAAACCTTGTCCTCCCTTGACGGCTTGATGTCCTCCCTACTCTCCCTACTTGATGGTGACTAGTTCCCGCCCAGCCTTTGACGCTATCCTCTCCCTTAGTAGTGACAGATGAAACGTGTCCGTGCAAATAATCTTGTATTTTTGCTTTTTTGTGTTCTCATCATTTGATGATCAAGCAAGGATATGTATTTTCATTGTTAGCGTATAAGTCCTTGTGATCTTTGTAACGGAGCGTTCCACTCTTTTTAGCATTGGTTCCAACACATGGCTCACATTTATTTCCTCTTATGTCAGGATTCTAGAGTCGAGGAAGAAAAGACTGGAGAGGAGGAAGAAGATGGGGAAGATGATGACGATGAAGCGGAGGAAGAGGAGAGCGATAGAGAGGGAGAGGAGATGAAGGGGCCAGAGGGACAGTCCTTGTTGGATCAGGCCAGTACAATCGGGAGACCCTCTGAGGTACACGTTTAAGAATATTAAAATGTCACCAATTAAGTCAAGATTAGTTTGAGTTGGTTCGATGTAGGCCACAGCAGTCTAATTTACCACTAGATCGGATCAATGATTAATCAGCAAATGTTTTGTAGGTTAATTATTCACAAGGAATGTAAAATTATCTAGATGATCAAAGCTGACCTTATAACTTTTTCATAATCCAATGCAGTCAGCTTTCTCCAAATCAAACGTCAGGGATGTTTACAATAACAATAAACTTTTTCATTTTCTAGACATCTGAAAAGCTTACAGATGGCAAGCACGAAGGTGAGATATTAACCCAAAGATGATATTGCATTCAATGCACGACTAAATGTATAATTTACTGAGATGAATGTATTGTTGTACATATAATACGTCATATGTTTATAGTGAATGTAGTAAAATATTTAGAACTGGAGAAAGCTTGGCAACACAGAGGACCGAATGTTATATCTAAGCGTTTTTAAATTTAAAAACAGACGTTGCACCCTTCTCACCATATTAGTTCATTGGGTTTTTTTTTTTTTTTTTTTAACTGTGTGCTTCCTCAGTGCCCGTTATCTCTGGGGCAACCAGCCCTCTATCGGGAGACAAAATGGCCTCCACCACCAGCTCTCAGAATGGTACCATCGAGGACCTGTCAAAGAGCCAATCAGCACCTGGCAGAAAGGTATGAGTTCATTCTGGGTGTTAACTATAAGTACGTTCCACTGCATTCTATGTTCTAGCAGACCAGCAGATATCACAATACTTGGATAGGTGTTTTTAATGCGTGGTCTGTTAAGTTGTGGTATGTGTGAAACGTATCTACAAACCTGTATAATTGCATGAAGACAACTTCTCAGGCCACACGTTTTTCTCTTCCCTCCTCTATGCAGCTGTCACTGTTCAAACGGCTGTCATCTACCAAAACCAAGCACCCAGAGGAGAAAAGTGAAGCCCCAGCGGAGGGCACCCTCCCTGGGTTGTCAAGTCAAGCACAGGGCCCTTCTTCTGGATCTCCTGGAGCACCGGAGGCCAACCAACCAGAGACCAACACTAACAATGCCCAGCTCAAAGCCACTGGCTCGGGTACCAAGGGAGCCAGATCTGCCACTTGTACCATTCTCTAATCCCGTTCTTTAATTCTGATGAAGCACTTCTCTCTATATATAGAATAAAATCTTGTTTTTTTATGACGTATACACTTGTTAAGTCCCCGCTGTGCCTTATGTTGGAGGAAGTTGGCAAGTTACAAACTACTACAATTCAACCACTTAATTCACACAAGTGACCTGTTTATATTGAGTCAACCACGACTTCCCCTATGTTATCATAATGTGCTGTTGTATTGCATTCATGATGAATCCGGTTTGATGAATTAATGTGTGAATATCATATAATGTTTTCCTACATAGCTGAATTTTAAATCGTGTGTTTTTTGACAGTTTTAGATGTAAAATTATTATTTATTGCCGTTTGAAATGTCCTTAAGCACACTTGCACTTTATGTCCTGTAATTCAGGGAAATGCGAGGATGTTATTCAGTCTCATCTCATTTCACTTGAATCACATGGTAATTGCTGATCATGATTGGATTTGTATCGTAAAACGAGTAAAAACATTTCTATAAGAAACGTATTGGTGCCATGGCTTTCATCCTCACTACTAAATTATTATTATTTTTCAGCAGCAGATGGCAGTATGTAGCTTTCAGGCTGTTCAATTTGTTTTATGCTGTGCAGATTTGCCTCTTTCGTTGACAGCTTGGTTGTTTAGCTAGCTAAAGAGAATTAGATTGGGGACTTACTTAACTGCATTTGTGTATAATTAGAAAACCGGAAACTTTTAGTACTTGAGAACGGCGAGGATGGATGAATTTCATTCTGGTGGTGACGAGGTATCCGTCTGTTTTTTGAAGTATTGTTTGTGATTTAATCGAGAAAGAACGTTAGCTTACTAGCTCAGTACTGTACAAGCTGTTAGCATGCCGAAACGTTATCATTGTAGCTACATGCTTAGCATTGTCTATACCTTCCTCTAAAGCTAGTAAACCTGGCTAACAGTTTCTATTTGCATACATTTGCTAGTTAGCTAGTTACTATTTTGTAATGTAGTTACATACGTAATGAAGTCATACAAACTACTACTTTACTAGCTAGCCGTACCAATTTACGTTAGCAGCCACACTGCTAACTGTTATTAAGGTGTGGCTCAGTCACTGCCTTATTGTTCTCATCAGAATAATACAATTTCAGTTCATGTCTTTCTATTTCGTTAAAGATGTCATTCAACCAAGACGAAGCAACTGTGACCATTAAAGAGGTAGGCAAAGTATTCGTCATGTCTTCAGAGATTGGTCTGGAACAGCGCACAGTCTGGATCAATGTTTTGCTCTGTGATTCTTAGCCTTGAGTGTTGAACCAATGACAACCACATGATACGTACTATTATTAGCAAGAATGTCGTCCATGTGTTTCTTCCTCTCTCGTTTTTTATTCTTTTCTCTCTGTGCATCTCTCTCTGTGGGTTTTTCTCAGTGCCCCCCTCCCTACCTCCCTCTCTCCCTCCCTCCCTCCCTCCCTCTCTCTCTCTCTCTCTCTCTCTCTCTCTCTCTTAATGTCTCTGTCTCACTGTGTTTGTCTGTCCATTCCCCAGTGCATTGACAGCATCATTGGAGGAGTAGACTACAACATTAACCTGGTCAACAAATGGACTGCCAGTGTAGTGGAGCTGTCTCTAACGCAGCTGGTAAAACAGGGAAAACCTTTCAAGTACATTGGTATGTTTATATCTGGCAATTTGGCAAATTTGTTAATATGTTTATATACTGTATATGTACAAGTATGTGCTTATAGGCTGCTTTTACCTTGTTTGTGAGTTATGATTATTTTTCAGCAGTTGCTCATAATACATCTGATTAGTATTTATACCTTTTCTGTACTATTAACCTCATAAGGGATTGTTTCATCCTGGTCAGCAATAAAACCATGATTCTATTCACTCATGCATGCACTTCCAAACACTTTAGCAAAGATTACTGGAAATTACTCTTTTTTACTCTTTACTCGTTTTAATGTTGTTATTTTCAAAATAACTCGTAGTTGTTGGGATAGTAACGAATAGTACTGTCACACTGATAGCAAGTACAATTTTCTGTGTGCCTCATTCTTTTCCCCCCAGTGACCTGTGCCGTGATGCAGAAGAGTGGCGCGGGCCTCCACACGGCCAACTCCTGTTACTGGGACACCGTCTCCGACGGTAAGACGCAAACATAGGCCCAGCATATCAAAATTCCACAACAAACAACCAAGTTCTATAGCACTGTACACTGTAAAGCCATTACTACGTCACACAGTTCCGATGAGTAGAATTGACACGCCTGCTCTTAATTTTAAATAGTGGTATATGCGGTGACCTTTTTTCTAATAAACAAAACAAATGGGAACATAAGTTGTCTGTGGTCTAAAGACGGTGGTGTAATCGGATAGCCATCTGTGGCATTCCTGTTGGGTGCAATGCATTACTCTACACTATACCAAAACCCTTTATTTTTTATACATTCAGCAACATTGAAAATGTAAGGAGTATACAGGTTATAAGACCTTCCGTTGAGACAGATTAGCTTGTTTGTGAGCCTTGCGGTTTGTTTTATGTTGGCCTCTTCTCCCCAGGGAGCTGCACTGTTCGGTGGGAGAATCGTACCATGTACTGTGTGGTCAGTGTGTTTGCTGTTGCCATCGCATAGGGGGACAGACACGCGCTTACCTCATCCAGAGTGCAATCCCTTCAAACGCCACCAGGGGGCCACCAAGTTCCACATTCTAAAGTAGTTCCACCCTGTAAACTGAAAACCAACGACTCGAGCGGAAGTTTGTTCATTAATTGGGGAAGGCTTTTGACTGGTTTTTGGCGTGCCAATATAGGACTGAAGGATCAAAATACTTTAAATGTGCATGAATTCTTGAATTCCTCTTTGTATGTTCCATCTTTTCTGCTATGCTTTAGAGATATCTTACCCCTTGTTGAATGCTGTTAATATTATACAACTGTATGGTGTGAGCTCTATCGACGACAGTTATGAAAAGCGCTTAATTCAATTATATTTAAGTTTACGTTCGTAGAATTAAGGAAGTTCTTAATTATGTACAAGTAGGTGCACAAGTCATGCGTAAAGACTGCATTGGATGTTGTATTAAAAACTGTTAGATCAGTCGCTTACAACAGCAGCAAAGACTATTGGTATTATATTTACAAACCTTATCAAATGTATTTCTTACAAACCATTTACAAGTAAAAGTAAATCGTTAACTTATTTTTGTGTTCGTTTTTGTACACTAAAAACTAATAGTCAGAAAAATCGGCCTTGATATTGACAGGTGGTATATGAGTAAAAAAAAAAGAGGACTGCTTTTGAAACCATGAAAGTTACAGTAGCTATGCTGTAGAAAGAAGAACAATGGGATGTGCTAAACGTTGGGTGGTTATTTCCTCACATATTTGAGCAAGATAATAGTTGTGAAAGTAGCTTGGAGAGGAAGAAAGAGGAAGGCACGTCTTCACTGTCTCCATATGATGTAAATCGGGCAATTTTGGCAACATCTGATCGATCTATTTTAGAAATAAAATGAAACTAGTTATTTAACAGCATTTGTTTATTACACTTTGAATACTATGTTTATAAAAATGTAACCAAAGGTTTGTACACATTTCCCTTGTTCAGTAAACTATAACGCGATTCATGTATTTACATATGAACTAACTGTCGATTACAAACTAGAACCTTAGTAGAAGGGTATCATGTTCGCATTCTAAGCTGTTTGAAATGGAATGACTGCGACGTACGCTGTAACATGAGCAAAAAAAGTGCAGAGCATCTCTACTTAAAAAAATATTCTCAATCCAAGAAAACGGCAATTCAAACGAAAATTATTCACGATGTTGTCCCGTTTTAGGAAGCGTAATTGCCTGAATGCACTCATAGTTTGCCAGAAGGTACATCTCCATGCAAAGGTTTGATACGTTTACCATTTAAATAATCTAAAAACAGACGTTCAACGGGTGCAATTTCAGCAGTGGTGTTGAACATCTGTAGCAGTTGAGGCAGGCCGCAAGCATGATCACTGACCATATACTATGGGGCTTGAGTCTCTGCCCTCCTGCCAGGTGACGGAGCCTTTTCCAATGTTTACTAAATAAAATCCTACATCTCATTTTGCTTTAAAATTCGGCTGTAAAGAAACTTTAGCTATAACTCTGCTGGCTGACTGGTGCCAAACCTGGCTGATAATAGTTCTAAAGACACAAGACGTTCTGAAAACGGTTGTGAACTCTGCCGGCCACAATGTCGAGACGAGCAACCAAAGGTTGTTTGTAGGGACAGTGAAGGTTCAGAAGTTTTCCTTGTTGAAGATGAACTTCACACCTCCCTCAGAGTGTGAAAGACACTGGGTCTCCAGCATTTTGCCAAGCTGGGTGGGGCCGCAGAGGAAAACGCCAATTTTTGTCCTAGAAAGACACAAATAAAAAAAATATGAAATAATGCAACATCACTGCAAGAACTCCCGCAAAGTAGATTAATTAGCCGATTACGGTACAATATTATATCTAATGTAAAGTCAACATCTTGTTGCATATGTTTTTATTGGGCATAGTCGCTTCTGTTCATCTAAAATTTAAGCAAGACCCCCGAACCAGATAAAAAAAACAACATTCATTTAAAATCTTAACACACATTGATTTATGATTATGTTTTTTGTAGAAGATAAACGAGTTTGCCATTGCATCATATTCTTTATGATGCATAATAGAATCCAGCACCCTCACCCTTTGTGATTGGCCCCAATGGTGGTGAACTCGTTGTCCCAGTTGGGTTTTCCATAGAAGGTCTTCTGCTTTAGCCCAGTGATGGGGTCATTCTCGGCCTCATGGTGCACTCTGAAATGGGCCGCCTGACAAAGAACAGAGGTTGGGGGGGGGGGGGGGGGGGTTAATTTTTTTAATAAATGATTAATTCTCAATGCAATATGGTGACGGTGTTTTCTCTAATCCATAAAATGCATTTTAGCTGCACTCATTGCAATGACTAATCTGACTAAGTAACCACCTGACTTTGAGAAAGCACTGACCGTTTATATTTACATAATGTACTTTCCCTTCAAAGAAAAATAAACACTCCAATAAAATATGTTCAATACAGTATAATAATAATAATTCTAGCGCTTTTCTAGATACTCAAAGCGCTTTACAGAAATTTGTTGCCAATTAATAACACAGAACGAACAACGAATGGACTGTCAGCTATCAAACGCAACACTCAGTCTGAGTGATACCACGGCAGCCAATTTACGCCAGAATTGCTCACTCAACATATTACGACAAACTTGCTCACACACAGACCGACTCCAGTTGAATTGGCAGTGACTGGTCAGGGCACTAGTAGGAGGATGAGGCATGTTTTTTTTGATGGTGGGAGGAAACCAGATTACCCAGAGGAAACCCACACAAACACGGGGAGAACATGCAAACTCCACACAGAAAGGCCCTTGCCTGAGGTGGGGTTTGAACCCAGGACCTTCTTGCCTTATTGACTTAAAACTCTGGAAGAAAGTGTGTCTGACCTCGGTCTCCTTCCAGCGGGTGAGGTAGATGTTGTAGCTGAGGAAGTCTGTAAGGCCCTTCTCCGTCATCTGGCCCTCCAGCGACTGCAGCAGGTCAGCGAACCACTCAAACGCCTGCGTCTCCGGGCAGAGCCAATAGAAATAGATCTAGGATGGAAGGATGAAAGTGGTGTTGTTTGCTCACTGTTTTTACCAATGCAAAGGACTAATAGATTCAAGGTCTCATTTGTTTGTGCTGCTATTAGAGGTCATAGTTTGCATGTATTTTTTATCCTTGTCTCAACATTTAGTGATCTTGCATCATACTGTGTTGTCTCTGTGTTTCTACCGTGGATGTTGTCTTTTGTCTTTTCTATTGTATCACTATGGATTGGATGGGCTTCGTATATACCTGGCTGCAACCTAATTTCCCCTAGTGGGATAATAAAATTGACTTGACTTTAGATCAATGCTTTGTTTGCTTCAACACACATCCTAAATGCAAGCGTCACTTTGGGAACAAATAATGGTTTATAATATTTTCAATATATCTAACAGACTTTGAATTAAATGTTATGTTCTGTCATCATCAGAACTAGGACTAGAAGAAAAATAATCCTCCTGACCAATGACCTTTGTTGCTTTTTTTTGTCCTTACTTGCGAACCGGAATGGGGGTTGATGGTGAATGGATGACAATTAGTCCTTCCAAGTTAGTAGTAATAATAATAAAAAGTTATCAGTTATATTTGAGGGCGCCTTTCAGGACACTGAAGGCCACTCAAAACTCAGTGCCGACAAGACTGACATTGTAAATGTTTCTAACCAGAAGGAAACCTCTGAAAGTAAACGTCAGCATGGTATTGCTGTGAGGATATGCCACACCATAAAACAATAAAACAGTTTCTATTTCGGTCAAATCGAAAATGTTGAAGTGAAACGCGTGGGGATTTTTTTTTTGTTACTATAGCTATTGAAGGAGGAAGGTTTTATTTTAGATTCAGTCTTGGGAGCAATTCCTCAAAATCTATTAAGACTAGAATGTGTCTCCAGTCTCACGCTTTCCATAAACTCCTGGTCTTTTTTTTTAAGGGGCGTGATCAAACACTTTGTTGATTTATGAGGCATCTCTGGTGGTTATTCCACACACACACACACACACACACACACACACACACACACACACACACACAAACGAGCAGGTGAAACAGTCACCTTCTTAGTGAAGACTTTTTGGTTGTTCTGGATGTGTTTGTACCACACGGACTTCAGGATGGACGCGAACGGCGTCACCCCAATGCCTGCCCCCACCAGCATCACCACCTCGTAGTCGAACACGTCCTCGCTGGCCGTCCCAAAGGGCCCGTCAATCTCCATCCTGCACAGAAGAGTCAACAGAGAATGTGTTTTTTTAGAGAAGGCAGGGCCCTAGACCTCTCCTTACCCCTTGGATATCAAAACAAATCCTTATCTCGGCGTGTGTTTGTTATTGGTCAACGCGTTATTGCTCCATTTTTGTCAGTTTCCCAGCGCAGACCATCCAGCCTTTGACTAGTTGTGAAAGAGCAGTGAATAGTTGCTGTCGTGTTCTGTCAGTGGTTTATTGGTACATTTTGGACATTCAATATATTTTTTATTGACCAATGTTCATTTCAATATACACAGGATAGGATGTTATAATATCCGTTATGCCATATTCCAAGATGAGCACTTCAAAAGACAATATTTTAGAATGGACTTGGGGTTATCAAGTGGGCACCCTCCATCCCAGATGTTTCGTTAATTTGAGCCCACGACACCTCCAGAAGGCTTAACGGTGAGCAATGACGTCTCAGAGCCATATCCGCTCTCGGCACGGCCAGATATAATTTTTTTTAAATAAAAAAAAGTTTGTGAACTGAGAGATACCCCTATACCTGTCCCTAATTCCTATTCCTGCAGGCTTTCAATGCCATCTCTGCAGGGATACTTACCACCTGAAAAGAAGATAATCTTTCCCTACTCTGTTACTGCAGGCTTAATATTTGACGCTCTGCAGATGTCCCTATACCTATCCCTATTCCCTATGCCTGCAGGCACTTTCTGCCAGCTCTGCAGGGATACTTACCACCTGAAAAGAAAATCATCTTTCCCTCTCTGTTCCTGCAGGCTTGATAAATGACGCTTTGCAGGAAAGACTTACCTTTTATACCTTTGTCCTGAGATTAATCCTTTCTTGGTTTTTCAGCATGATGTTATTTACTTTTGTGCCCATATAGGATCCTTCCTTTTCAGTCACAGCCACTGGCTACTTCTTTCTGCTATATCTGATATAGCTTTTATGGTCTGGCGCAAATCTTTGCCGCAGATCCCCAACTCCTTAAGGAGTTTGGTAGTTGATATTGCCATGAATTATAGCTAACAAAGCATTAACATGAATCATGCCTTATTACAGGCAATGGTTATAGTGTAATTATATCACTTCCTGTTAGCTTTTATATCAGGGTGAAGTAGGAAGCCAGCTCTGACTGTTACCACTAAGGCTATCATTCAATCATTCCTGATTCCAGTAAGGCTGATTCCTGGATTGGTTTCTGTCCTGTATGATGATATATGTTAGGTATATTATGAGCGAGATGCTGATGACTCGGTTATGAATCAGGAGTGAGCCAGCCCCCCCCCCCCACACACACACACACACACACACATAGATCCCCCCTCTCCAGGCCTACTTGGGCAGTTTCCAGGCCTCCTGGGTGGTCTGCCGGTCCCCGCCGCAGGCCTTGTACACCCCCTCGGTCCAGTCGCCCACGATCCGCACGTGCACGCAGAAGTGGTCCTCCTCGGGCGCCGAGGTCAGGGTGAACGGGTGCCACTCCAGCCGGGAGACGGCGGGGCACTGAATGAACACGTACTGGCCCACCTCGCTGTGGAAGCCTTTGCGCTTCATCTGGAGCTCCAGGGTCTTGGAGGGATGCATCACCACCTGTGGAGGAGAGGCCGTTCACAGTCGGCAGTGTTTGCAGTGCTTGCAGTGTTTGCAGTGTTTGCAGTGCTTGCAGTGTTTGCAGTGTTTGCAGTGCTTGCAGTGTTTGCAGTGCTTGAGCTTCGTTTCAGTTTCATACTTTTGTTGCCAGTCTTATGTTTTTTGTTGTTTTTTGTTGTTTTTTGTTGTTTTTTGTTGCCAGTCTTATGTTTTTTGTTGTTTTTTGTTGTCAGTCTTATGTTATCTGAGGATGTTCGTCTTGAACCTCTTTACTTGTATTACTGTGTTGTGTTTATATGTGTGTATGTATGTATCCATATAGATATGTAATATAAAATCATTAAAACCTTAAATTAGTTCCAATCGGACACTGATACTTTGTTGTATTTCATGTGGCATCATGCGGTAAGCCCTGTATTAGTAACAGCTCTGTGTTTAGGATTCAATGGCTTACTGGGAAATAATTTGTGGCAGTAAAACAATGAAGAAGGTTTCTCTTTTAGAATCGTAAAGGCCAATCCTCATGCTTTCAACACGTAGCTCTGAACACGTCTGCATTTGTGACACAATTTATTGCATTCTTCCAGATAAGGTTGTGGTCATTGTTGGCTGACTACGTTTTTTTCCAAACCCACTCTTGTGTTTCCTTTTTATGACTTCCTTGTAAGGGAGGATTATGCTCACATATAGGTGTTTCTAAAAGAGACACATCTGAGCTGATTAGACCAGTTTCCTGGTAGGAAGCGAGACTGAACAATTTGTTCTGCTCCAGTCCTATTTAGATCATTTACCAACTGACTGATTACCTCAGGTAAATATTCTTACTGGCAGTCTTTTGACTAGTATTGATTGAAGTGATCTGCAAAACGAAAACTCTACTAATTAACCTCTCTGAGCTAGCTGTCAATATCTAGGTCCTGTACGGTGGTGACAATTTTTTCTCATTATGATGCCTGGCATAATGTGTTTGTTGTATTAGACCCTTTACCCTTGTAATCTTGTGATGTTCATCCATGTCCTCTGTCTCAAATCCCATGTGTCTGTCTTATGTTTATTGCATCCTAAATTGTATATTGTGCTGTTTTAACTGTATATTATATGCCTTGTACAGTGACCTTGGGTGTCTAGAAAGGCGCCTATAAATTTAATATTATTATTTTTGTTATTATTATTATTATTATTATTATTATTATTATTATTATTATTATTATTAATAATAATAATAATAATAATAGATACAGACCTTTGTGATGACCACCTTCTGTTGAGAACGAATGAAACGGACCAGCCTCTCACACACATACAAGAACATCGGCCCGACCACCCACTTCCAGGTCTGAAAGAACAAAAACGAGAGTAAGAGTTAAGTAAAGTGCAATAGAATTCAGTATTGTAAAAGACAAACATAAAAACAATATAGCCGAAATTAAAATAACAAAATTTTTACAAAAAAACTGTATTGCAATAAAATTTGAACAGATTACATTACGGTCCTTTAGCAGACACTTTTATCCAAAGCGATTTACAATGAGATTACAGGGGCAGTCCCCCAGGAGCAATTTAGGCTCAAGTGCCTTGCATAAGGGCACACTAGTTGTGGTGTTCCCAGGTGGGCATGAACTCATGACCCTTTGGTCACCAGGTAGCAGCTCTATCCACTAGGCAGCCACTATCCACATATAATACCTTTTTATATTTTACAATTTTTTTACTGAAATAGAAAAAACAACAACATTTATTTTACAGTTAATACTGATTTACCATGGGGGGGTTTCCTGCAAACCTGGGCGTGGTGCAGTTTCCCCCTGGTTCTCCCCACTTCTCAAAGTCATCCTTGCAGTTATCGGGCTTGTGCTCATCCAGGCTGCTGAAGGTCTGCCCTCGGACAATGCGCCTGTGGTCAAGGCAATCTTCCACAGTCAGTACACACATACAGTAATATCCTGAGGTTAGACTTCCCTATTGCTACTAAGTAAGGCACAACAACAAAACGATTTGTAGCACTTTTCTTGTTTGTTGTTTGATTGTTTGTTGGTGGGGTTGGAGGGCAATGCCATTTCTGTAAATTTTCTTGAACACTGTTCGGTTGTTTACACTAATATAGTATTGTGATTGTGATACAAAGAACAATCTCCAATGACATTTTCCAACAAAGATCTACAGTTTTTTGCTTTTATTCTTGTATGTAAGCTTTTGTCAGGAGTGAATGAACCAGCGCACTCACCCGTAGCCGTGGAAGGCCAGGCCGATGAAGAAGATGACGAAGAGGTGGTGAGTGTACCAAAACACCTCAAAGTAGGACCTGCGGATGACCTCCATTGACGTGGTGATGATTAGGATGAGAGCCAGGGTAATGACCACGCCTGTCAGGCCCGCGATGGTGGTGAACATCACAATGGTAGGGTTCTGTCAAACCAGAGGTAGAGTGGGGGCGGGGGGGGGGGGGGGGGGGGGGTCAAATTAGTTGAGAAATGTATTTATTTTTAAACTACCCGCGTTTCCAGCCAAGTGGAGAGCGTTTGCTGGTTCTTAGTTTGATCCGCACAATGATCTATGGGCATTGCGGTGCACAATGAATTAACCATTTAAATGCCGGTGGTCGGAAAACTGTGAATTTCACAAACATTGATCCTGTGACCCGATATGTCCTATGTTGAATATACTTACTTAATTTAGCCTAAACAACAACATATATTATTTAGGAAAATTGATTAAGTATCCCTTTAAGGTCAGGTATGGTGGCCTATAAAGTTTTCTTTTAAATAGATAAACATTTGACCATATACGTCTGTGGACATCATTCTCAGGAGCTTAAAGTAAACTCTGTTCCTTAGTTTTACTCTAGTTGCACAACGCGTTGTTTAAGTCAAAGTATCGCACTGTTGAGAAGAAAGGACTTTTCAACATGTAGTGGGTTTGTGCCAGTTATTATTAATTGTATTACAAATAGTGTAACCACACTGAATATCTTATGATTAGTATTATTTGGACATATTTCAAGACAGTGCCAAATTGTTTCCAATGTAAGAGATTAGTAATGTAATATCATTGTAGTGCGTTATGTCAACTCAGGGTGGAACAGCCTACATAGTTTTTGAATATTTGTTCCATTAATTCCTGGTCAACATTCCTTTTAACAAAGAGACACTGTATTCAGAGTGAGTCAAGGGTCATGAACTGTGTCCGTTTCACACGGGGGAGATTCCATTAAAGATTTTATTCTGTCACCCGATGATGGCTAAATGCTGTTGCTGGGTAACGCAACGCAACTTCCTTGTGAGTGTGATCAATTTCACAATTTCAGTTTAACTGTCAGTTTGACTTCCACTTCAGTGATATAATTCACACATGCATGCTCACTTATTGTTCACAAACACACAATCACACGCATACATACACACACACACACACACAAACTCACACATGTATACACACACACACACTCTCTCTCTATCACACATGCATACACACACACACACACACACACAAACTCACACATGCATACACGCACACACACTCACACACACACTCTCTCTCTATCACACACAAACACACACACACACACACACACACAAACACACTCACTGTGGTGTTGCTCCTAATGGGATTCAAGTAGTCAGCGCCGTCGCCGTTTCCTACGTTGGTCAGAACAAATGGCAATTCGCTGCTGTTGTATTTCAACCAGCCGTCCATAAAGTACTCAAAGTTGAAGAGGTGGGCCACAATATGGACAGCTGGTCATAGAACAAGAAAAAGAGAAACAACGCAAAAAAAACAAAGATAAATGTACAAGAATTCACACAAATAACAATTGAAGAACAAATCTTTGCAAACTCTGTGCAAAACGTTTTCTTTACAGCCTGTTAAGGTTGGGGCATGCAAGAAATCCAATAGCAAAAGCTGAAACCCATGCTTTACCTGTGTGAAAAGCAATCATGTAAGCCACCAGCTTGTGGAAAGTCAGGTTTCTGTCCAGTTGTCTGGCAGCGGTGCGGCTGCAACACTGTTAAAAAAATAAAATAATTAAGAACTTGTGTGAAGGACACGCTGGTGGTGTACTTCAAAAGCTTACATATGCAATGCCACACGACTGCACCAGTGAAATGACAGTTATCGTAGATACATAGAAGAAACGTTTACTTCTCAAGCTTGCATATGCAATGCCGTACAACTGCACAAGTGTAATCATAGATACATAATATTCTGTGCTAAGGGAATAACAAGTCATCATAAAGTTTTGGATCCTGTCACCTGGATGGTTCTAAGGGAATAACAAGGTAGACAAAATTTTGCATCCTGTCACCTGCATGGTTCTAAGGGAATAACAAGTTAACATAAAGTGATAGATCCTGTCACCTGGATGGTTCTAAGGGAATAACAAGTTAACATAAAGTGATAGATCCTGTCACCTGCATGGTTCTAAGGGAATAACAAGTTAACATAAAGTGATAGATCCTGTCACCTGCATGGTTCTAAGGGAATAACAAGTTAACATAAAGTGATAGATCCTGTCACCTGCATGGTTCTAAGGGAATAACAAGTTAACATAAAGTGATAGATCCTGTCACCTGGATGGTTCTAAGGGAATGACAAGTTAACATAAAGTTTTGGATCCTGTCACCTGGATGGTTCTAAGGGAATAACAAATCAATTTTAAGTGGATGGATTCTAATACCTGGATGGTTCTAAGGGAATAACAAATCAATTTAAAGTGGATGGATTCTAATACCTGGATGGTTCTAAGGGAATAACAAATCAATTTAAAGTGGATGGATTCTAATACCTGGATGGTTCTAAGGGAATAACAAATCAATTTAAAGTGGATGGATTCTAATACCTGGATGGTTCCGCGAAGGAAAGACAGCAGGTTCCGGCATACGGGCAGCAGAATCAACATGCAGTTAAAGTTGAGGGCGGCAGCAGGAGCCCTGGCCCAGGACAAGGCATGCTAGAGAGAGAGAGAGAGAAAGAGAGAGAGGGAGCGAGAGGGAGAGAGAGAGGGGGTGGGGGGCAGAGAGAGAGGGGGTGGGGGGCAGAGAGAGAGGGGGGGGCAGAGAGAGAGAGAGAGAGAGAGAGAGAGAGAGGAATCAGAGATTAAAACACACACTTGCATCCAACATGCATGTGCTCGCATTTTATATGTACAAAAACAACAATACATATTTACATTCACTCACACAAAAACATACGTATTACTGGTGCAAACAAGCAGACACATAAATATCCCTCTACTCAACCACAAATACAAACATACAGACAAAAAAACACACACGGTTAGAAACATACAGATGGAGAAAGGGAACAGGGGTTTCACTACAGGTCCGCCCTTCCAGATGGTAAGTTACAGTCACTCAGCCTTGACACCAGCTGGAAGTCTCAGATCCTCACATCAATATCCTCCCGGGGTTGCTATATTTGTGACTCGTTTAAAATATCTTTCACTTGTTACATACTATTATATATTATGTTGTAGTGATATTGTTTGAATTTTACTAAAACATTAAGTATGATATTCAAAAATGTGGGCACGTTGTGTAGTTCCATGAACGAGATGGAAGCCATCGTCTGATAATATAACCATTCCAAATTATTTTGGGATGTGACAAACAAACAGACAGCTTTAGACAGACCTAATTTTCAATAATAATCTACCAATATTTTTGATTTCTTCAATCTTTTTTAAATAGGTTTTAAAAAGCACCTCCCAAAAATTTGATTTTAGTAAGCTTATTTAGGTAGGCGATTCAAAAGGGTCATATACTGAGGTCTTATATAGATATAGTCTGTTCTACCATTACTTTTTACTTTTTATCATCTATTCAGTCAGTCAGTGACTCACCCCCAGAAGTACCCTCATGTAGAACCATCGTTCTGTCAGTGACTCACCCCCAGAAGTACCCACGTGCAGAACCATCGTTCTGTCAGTGACTCACCCCCAGAAGTACCCTCGTGTAGAACCATCGTTCTGTCAGTGACTCACCCCCAGATGTACCCTCATGTAGAACCATTGTTCTGTCAATGACTCACCCCCAGAAGCACCCTCATGTAGAACCATTGTTCTGTCAGTGACTCACCCCCAGAAGTACCCTCGTGTAGAACCATCGTTCTGTCGATGACTCACCCCCAGAAGTACCCTCATGTAGAACCATCGTTCTGTCAGTGACTCACCCCCAGAAGTACCATCGTGTAGAACCATCGTTCTGTCAGTGACTCACCCCCCAGAAGTACCCTCGTGCAGAACCATCGTTCTGTCAGTGACTCACCCCCAGAAGTACCCTCGTGCAGAACCATCGTTCTGTCAGTGACTCACCCCCAGAAGTACCCTCGTGTAGAACCATCGTTCTGTCAGAAAGTTGAAGTAGAACTGGACAAACAGGTAGGCATTGATCCCCAGCCACACCAGCTACATCCCCCAAAAGAAAAACATCCATGAAGAAAACGTAACCAAAACACAACAGCACAACAGGAACATTCCTTTTATACAAATGAGTAAGCCACACTCATCTTAATAAAGAACATCTTTAGAAAAACTATAGAATAATCTATAAGTGAAATAAATTGCATAATAAAAAAAAGACTTACAATGACAAAGATGGACAGTCCTTCATTGGCTATAAAGCTACCCATGGTCTGTGGTCTGTGCTGCGGTGACTCAGTGTCCAGAAGGGAACATTACAGTGAGATAGAGAGTTTGCAAGTGTGGCAGGTGGACCTGGTCTCTTGGTTTATAGAGAGAGGAGGAGGAAATGGGGAAGTGCACTTTGTCACTCAGATAGGAGGAGGAGGAGGAGGAGGAGGAGGGTCGTGTACGAGGAAGCGTACGCCAAACCAGCAGGTCAAAGCTATCTTTACAGTTCATACCATTTCTTAATTCTATTTGTCCATAACCTTGTACAATGGCGTAGATTACAGGGGTGGGGGTTTGCACCCCTCCAAATTATTTTAGCATAAATGCCTAATGCCCATATGCTCTAAGAGCTGTGTGACTATAACCCAGCGACCTCCTACACAGTCAGGTTAGGCTACTCAGAACCCAGAAAAAATACTAGAAAACACTATATCAAATCAGTTATTATTATTATTATTATTATTATTATTTATTATAATTAACTGTAGAACAACTGAGTGAATCTATTTAGAAAAAAAAATATTTAGGTTAGATTTGCAGCTTGGGAACCGTGGAAGTCAATTAACCAATTTTCTCTCAAAAGATTTGTTTGGGTAATGTAACATTTTTTATATTTGTTTCATTATTTGTTTGACAAGCAATAGGTTAAACAAGGAAAACTTTCGTAATGTGTTGCTTAAACAGACAACCTTTAAAAAGGAAGTTGTATAGAGATGGCGACACTTCAACATTTATCTAGCGGAAGTTGAGGAATTTCCCCACAAAAACTGAAAGTTCAGATTAGCTACTAATCATTTTTTATTACAGTTTTATTTTTTCCTCAATAAGTAACACAAAAATGACTCATAAAGCACAGTTATTGAACTGGCACGAAAACTCTTTAACACACATCCTGTTTTTGCACCCAATTTGCAATTCAAGATAGCACGTTTTGCAACATAAGGCACATATTTTTTTCTGCATAAGCCACAGGAATCTGACATACAGTCACTTGTTTCCCCTTTCAAAACACTGCCATTCAAAATGCCCCACCCATGGACCAATTAGCCAGTACCTGTGCCACCTACACCTGCCATATTGCTTGTGATGTTGATCAGGCCCTGTGGCCAGACCTAACTAGGTGGGCGAGATGCAGCCTTAAGCATTTTTCTTTGACACCACAGGCAATATTTTCCCAGCTGGCTACACAGTGCTAACACCCTGATTTGATTAATCACTACAGTAAACAGTGTTTGGCCAGGAGGTTAGGGTTAGAGTTATGTATTGGTCGATTAGTCCATAGTTAGGCGTTTTGAATGGTAGAAAGTTTACAAGTGACTTCATGTCAGGTTCCAGTGTCTAAACTGTGTTTAGTGTTTTGCAAAACACTATGGGTAGTATTTGGACGAATTGTGAGGCTGAGGATTTGCTAATAGTTCTGTGTGCAGATCTGGGCTGTGGTTTTGTCCTTGAGTGTCAAGTTTCATTGCCTGTGTAATTCTTTATTTTAGTGTCTAAAGCAATCGTAACAAAACTGTACATCTGGATTTTTTTTCCTTTTACTGAGAATCCAATACAGTATATGAAAGGAACGGTGAATTGACACAGCCTGAAAGCACTTGATGTCCCAAAGTGTTTTATTTATGTTTGATTAACTGACAGTCAAAGTCAATAAAGTTAAGCATCATAGATAACGTTTCTGATTATTGTAGCGCCAATCCTTACACTCCTCCCCACTACTCTCCCTCTATCCATACTTCAACCCCCCCCCCCCTCCCCCTGCTCCTCCCTCCTCTTTTCATTCCCTCCTTTTCTTTTCCTCCTTTCCCTCCCTTTTTCATTTGAGTGTGAAATTGTTTCTTCTCGCTTTCCTCGTCTTGCACTGACCTATAATATCCACTAGGGGTCTCCCAAAAACAGCATTTCAACCATGGTCCACTCCTTCATTACATTTTGGCATCTATAACCCAACAGCATTTTATTATGGTGCTTATGCACAATTTAGAAAACAGGGCTCATTTCGTCAAAACACTACATAAGCAGCAGAACATCTCAGCTCGTTTTTTTTTCAAAATGAAACACTTATTTAAATAATATAGAAGGATTCATAACAACCCCATTTTGTCACTGCATGGCACACACGTTTCATGCAATCTGTGTTTGGCCAGGTGGCACATGTATTGGTCATTTAGTCCATAGCTGTGGTATTTTGAATGGTAGAAAGGCATCAAGTGACTTCCTGTCAGGTTCCTGAGTCTAAACTGTGTTTTTCAAAACACTGTGGGTAGCATTTTGCAACAAGTATGAGGCTGAGAATGCACTGTACTAGTTGTGCAGATCTGGGCAGAGGTTTTGCTACTGGAGTGTCTGGTTTCACTGAATGTGTGCTATTTAAGACTGTAGTGTGTAAGGCAAGCAATCGTAAAAGAATAAAATAAGAAAAAGGGACAGCTATATAGTTGGCATTCAATGGCAGTTTTCGTAAGTTGGGTAAAGCACTGTAACTTTATGCTGGAAGTATTGTCATTGACAAACAAAGTAGGTCAGATGACTGCAGTTGTATTATATTATTTGAGTTATCAATAAAATTGTCCTGAAATGACTGTTGGCCATTCTGTGATAGTGGATAGTCTCGGCTCGGCTTTGTTCAAATGTGTTTATGCAAATTAACATCACCCCATTTTCTCTATTTGACAACTTGTTGATTGTCTTCCAGAGAGAAAAATGTCAAACGATGGCTTCTGACAAAGTTGGAACATTTTCTCTCTGGATACCTTTAACAAGTTGTCAAACAAGAAAAGAATGTGACATTCATTTGTACAAATTTTTTTTTTAAATAACAGAAACGACCTTCAAACAAAGATTATAGATCTCGTCATCTGTTATAACTCCCCAAAAGGTAAGTCTATTGTACACACACAAAGTGACTCAGTGAGGACTTTAACACTGTGTGGCCTCAGAGGGCAACCAAGCCATTCATCCTCCTTACGTCAGATTCAGTGAAACTGAACACTGAAATGATTTCCCAAACCTGAAGTGTTTTTGTTAAAACTGTATTAAGTCAAGTAACTTTAAATGTTGTTTGTGATGCGGCATTATAATAAAAAGCATGATATTTCCACATAGGAGTGCAGAAACATGTACATAAGGGATGTTGCTTAATGATTCGCTGTTTAGGATGGACAGCAGTGTGTGTGTGTGTGTGTGTGTGTGTGTGTGTGTGTGTGTGTGTGTGTGTGTGTGTGTGTGTGTGTGTGTGTGTGTGTGTGTGTGTGTGTGTGTGTGTGTGTGTGTGTGTGTGTGTGTGTGTACTGATGTTGGCAGGATGCTGTTGAATTGAAACGCATTTCTAATGAAAAACCCTTAGATCAAAAGCTTCTATCTCACTGAAATCCCTTCAGTGTCCAGCAATCCATGTCATTGACCTCTCATTCTCATCCTTCAACCTCACACAAGCGGATGAACACATGAACTCAATTGTTGACGCCATAGAGCTAGATTACAAAGACTCTTATCAGGCCGGGCGATTGGACTCGTTGTCGTGGGCAACCAGGATGTGGAGCTTCTGTTCCCTTTCAGGCTCAGTCATAATGGGTGGGTGTGCTGTTGCTGTCTGTCTTGCGGGAGGGCTGTTATCACATCTTACAGTGCCTCACGTTGAGGTGTCAGGACAGATGTACTTGGTGTCTGTCTCTCTCCGTTCCTCCCTCTCTATATATCTTGTTGTGCCTCTCCCTGTCCATCTCTGTGGCACCAGGTCTTTACATTCAAAAACCTATTTGCTACATCAATTAGTATAGAATTTTAAAAAATCTTT
Source organism: Galaxias olidus (assembly GCA_026901105.3). Classification (NCBI taxonomy): domain Eukaryota; kingdom Metazoa; phylum Chordata; class Actinopteri; order Galaxiiformes; family Galaxiidae; genus Galaxias; species Galaxias olidus. Next base: position 153,108 of record JAPMUY010003973.1, on the reverse strand, counting down.
CTCTTATTATAAGTGTTAGGGTGCCTGTAAATTCATGTCATTACATTCAGAATAGGTGGACTCATTCTGTCAAATTGAATATCTATCATTATAGCTCAATCTATAATTAACCTTGTCCTGACTGAATAAATCATATTTCCTCAGTCAACCTCCAATAATCGTTTCCCCATAGGAACAACGAGAGTAGTGCAGCATGCCCTCATGAAAGAGCCATAGAGATAAGCAATTACAAGCATGTTCCGTGTGCCTGTTGGGGCATTGTTTAAATTAATTAATTGTGTATGCACCTTCACCAACATGAATACTCTCTCAATCTTCGTAAACTTCTGAATACTGACTTTTTACCCATTTGTGAGCGTCGGAATTTTTCTTATCATCTCGTGTCCGTTGCTCAACTGGCATCCATTTCCTTGATAAATTGGTGTTCCTCGGTAATGGATCGAGAGAGCTCGGCTGATTGGCTAAATGCCTGGGGGACAGTGAATGCTGTGTGCAGCATGGAGATCAGCTGGTTAAACCACTGGTTTGATATACCGTCGTCTTGGGTGGGTGGGGGTGGGGGGGGGGGGGCAGCACTTAATACTGGCGGATACAGCGCTCTTAGACCATCAGTGAATCCCATTTGTTTTAATGTGATAAGTGAGTCCGTGTCAAATGCAACGGAATAGAGCAGAGCAGTACAGACAAAAAGGGAGAATTTTGAGGTAGAAGACAATTCCTTGTTTTTTTTTGTGTGTGTGTGTGATTTTTTTTTTTACGTTCTGAGTTGGGGCCCTCATATAAAAATTAGAGCGAAGAGCTCAGCAGAATCCCGTTTTGGAGTTACAGTATGTGCCATATGGTCGCGTACACACACAAGTATCACTCTCTGAAAGATTATTTCAACTATACCTAATGACAATGGCTGAAGCATTGAGCCTCTCTATAGGACGAGCGAAAACAACCTTCAGAGTGTAATTTAGTCGAAAGCCTTTCAGGTGATTTCCCCCTACTTAGGTGGATGAGGTTAAAGCCGTTGCTTTGTTAACTGACTTCACCTCCCGACCTTTTTCACGATCAATCTATAGGATGAGGATGAGGATTTGGGCGTGGGCATGTGTTATATATATGTGTGTGTGTGTGTGTGTGTGTGTGTGTGTGTGTGTGTGTGTGTGTGTGTGTGTGTGTGTGTGTGTGTGTGTGTGTGTGTGTGTGTGTGTGTGTGTGTGTGTGTGAGAAGGACCCAGATCAACATATAATAGTTCAGCACTGCTGTCTGAAACTGTGGTGTTGTGGCACGGCACCCCTGTAAATTGGTCACCTCCCAACTCGTCTCCCTGTCGTGTTGGAATGGTGTTCAGTAGAGGGTAAAATTCACATAGACGCTGCTTACACCTAGCAAATACTGTTTATATTCAAAAGTGCAAATTGTTTAACTCTTCAAGTAAAAACTTTTGATCAAGAGGGCTTTACCTTGAGCTGGTGCTTGTGCTCGACTATGGTTTTCAACATACGCGATCTCTACCTCAACTTGGTCTTTTTGGATGAATCGCCTTCGTTCCTTACCCACCTTTGAATGTACCGCCACAGCACGGGAGAAACCGAAGGAAAGCAGCCACCATGCAGTGTCTGAATCTGTTCTCACTCGTTTAACGGAGAACGCGTCCTGACATTTGAGTTAGTTCTCGTTTCACAGTCTTGCTACCATGCTGAACCAGAGGCTTCCAACCAATCACGTATAACTTGACTTGAACGAAGAAGATAATGGATGGACTTCAGGAAAGCAAACCGTTCACAAGAACCTCTGAACAAAAAAGGCCAGCCATCTTTAGACTGCACATCATAGTGGAATTGATCACAGACAACTAATAATGAAGAAGAAACCGTTCTTTTTTTTAATGAAGGGTACTGGTATATTAATAAACTCCTTTTTTTTGCAATCAGAACCACTCACTTGACTCTAATTAATTATTGAAGATTGCGCCTGGGCACCTAGTGTTGTGTGTTTCCGCTCAGCCCATCTAAAGTTATTTGGTTTCCACTTGTTGATTGATTTTGAGAGGGTTGTGAAAATATCCTTAGAACGCTCACATTTCTTTGTGATGAACAACTTGCCCTCACAGCTTGTGACAATAAGTCACGCTGCTTGATTTGTACAAGTACCACATGGGCAATGGTTTGATAATCGGTTGACATAGGTTCACGCAATACATTATAGAGCACAATGGTGGTGCCTGTTTGTTGTGATGACGTCAATAACCCTCTAAAACTCATTGTATCCTCAAGGCCCCGGAGTCAGGTCTTGTCACATGGAATTCTGCCAATCATACAATGAAAAACTTTAAAGTTATTCGAATGTGTTTGTTTCTCCTGTTGGGTGGGAAAAAACACTAGGTTGTCATGACAACCTATAACTCCCAGCAGTATGCTCAGTAATTTTGTCCTTAAATTTGTAATCCGTGTCCGAAATATACCGCATTTCTAATCTGTCTCGCAGATTTACCTCACAAATGCTTGATGTACTGTTTTGGTTGTATAAGCTCAGCTGTACAAACTTTAGCCAGGCTTAAATGTGAAAAGATTAATTCTGTCGCTCCTTTTTTCCACTTATTGATTTCTCTCCATGCATTCTGCGATTCCCTATTAAATCCACCACATCGGCGTTTCAGAAGTTTATAGTATATACTGTCCCAATTTAAAGGTGCAGTATGTAAGTTTGATTTTCTAGCAATCAATTAAATGTTTTATGTTTTTTTTACGTTTATTACATACCTCCTGGAGGATATCATTAAGCCAAATTTTCAGAGAGAAGGTGCGCTATATGTGAGTGAACTGGGCCCTGTATTCAGCTTTTAAAAAATCTAGGGACGCCCGCCCATCCCCTACCAATCAGGAGAGTTTTTGCAATCAGTAAGGGCTACCTGCCTGTCAATCACCACAATCCTAGGCAACTGCTTACTGTGTCACCCTCCAACAAGCTTGTTGTTACAATTTGCGTTGCAGACAAAAGTAGCAGCGGTGTGAACTAGTTGCAAGGCAGCTGAAGTCGTTGCATGTCATTGCAAAAGACTTGGCTTGTGAAATCGCCAAGTGCAGTTTTAGAAAGTTAGGAAGTATCGAACCAGATTAATGTCTAAAGGCATTATTCATTTATATGCATATGTTGGATATACTCGGCAACGTATAGTAGCAATGGTGCCAATCGCAGCTAAATAAAAACGATTGTCATGCACTAGCTCATACTAATAGGGAAATAAAATTATGAAATTGTTTTGTTAACGTTAGCTAACTGTATGATGTTACTATGGAAACGGTCATTTGTGTCTATGCTCCTTGCTTTGGTGTGAAGGACTAAGTTTTAGAGCGTTTAAGATCAAACATTCGGGATTCTTCTGTTTCTCACCTTGGAATCAGACATGGCTTTATGCGTTGTTGGTGAGAACCAAAAACATGCACAACATACACATGATTCATGAAACTCATGAAGTCTAGTCAGAGCGCGCACGGGCATGTGTGGGATGGGTCATTGAGAGGGATAGAAGGGACCCAGGAGACTGGGGAGGTTGGCCTTTTTGAGTGTTGTGATTCAAATTCTCTAGAACTATGTACTGCACCTTTAAGTGAAATAACAATAGTTAAAAGTTAAAGTCTAATCTCTTATTTGAAGTGTCAATAATTCATTTATACAAATTTCAATGTTTTTACTGATTAATTTGTCAAAATATGTTAAAAGTCAGACATGGGTTTAATGGGTACCTAACTTACCTTTTAAACCCATGGGTGTTCCAAATAAGCCCACTTCATGAGTTGTTGATAAATTAATATATGTTTTTAAAAATCATAACAATACAAACTTGTTCTATTAAAATCTGTAATCTCTTAGCTCTCTATAGCCATATTCATAATATCTCGACTCCTTTTCTATGGCCTGTAAGTGGCATTTGAAATAGGTGTGACCAGCCTTTTTGCTGTTGTCAATGCAGAAAAAGTTGAACTTACAACATGTCTTCTTTGAAGTGTAGCCAAAAAAAAAACTATTTACAAACAAAATCTAAATTATTGTGGTAATTACTTTTTTTTAAGTGTACCTGGTACCAGAGCACCCTAGGCAGAAGGTCGATGATCGATTTTGTTATCGTATCATCGGAGCTGAGGCCATATGTTTTGGACACTCGGGTGAAGAGGGGGGCAGAGCTCTCAACTGATCACCATCTGGTGGTGAGTTGGGTCAGGTGGCGGGGGAAGCCTTTGGACAAACCTGGTAAGCCCAAACGTGTAGTGCGGGTGAACTGGGAACGTCTGGAGGAGTCCCCGGTCCGGGAGGCCTTCAACTCAAACCTCCGGCGGGGCTTCTCTGGCATCCCTGTGGAGGCTGGGGGCATTGAACCGGAGTGGGCGATGTTCAAAGCCTCCATTGCTAAAGCTGCGTCTGAGAGCTGTGGTCTCAAGGTCTCAGGTGCCTCAAGAGGCGGTAACCCTCGAACATCCTGTTGGACACCGGTGGTCAGGGGAGCCGTCCGATTGAAGAAGGAGGTCTTCCGGGATATGCTATCCCGGGAGACTCCGGAGGCAGTTGCAAGGTACCGACAGGCCCGAAGGACTGCAGCCTCAGCCGTGGCAGAGGAAAAGCAGCGGGTGTGGGAGGAGTTCGGAGAAACCATGGAGAAGGACTTTCGGCTGGCACCAAAGCGGTTCTGGAAGACCATCCGACACCTCAGGAGGGGAAAGCAGGGAACCATCCAAGCTGTATACAGTAAGGATGGGACGTTGTTGACCTCAACTGACAAGGTGATTGGGAGGTGGAAGGAACACATTGAGGAACTCCTGAACCCGACAAACCCACCCTCTATAGTAGAGACAGAGCTGGAGGATGATGGGGGATCAGCATCAATCTCCCTGGCGGAGGTCACTGAGGTAGTCAAACAACTCCACAGTGGCAAAGCCCCAGGGGTTGATGAGATCTGCCCAGAAATGCTGAAGGCTCTGGGTGTTGAGGGACTGTCATGGATGATACGTCTTATCAACATTGCGTGGAAGTCGGGGACAGTACCTAAGGAGTGGCAGACCGGGGTGGTGGTTCCCCTGTTCAAAAAGGGGGACCGGAGAGTGTGTGCCAACTACAGAGGCATCACATTACTCAGCCTCCCCGGGAAAGTATACTCCGGGGTGCTGGAAAGGAGGGTTCGACCGATAGTCGAACCTCGGATTGAGGAGGAACAATGCGGTTTCCGGCCTGGTCGTGGAACAACGGACCAGCTTTTTACCCTCGCGAGCATCTTTGAGGGGGCCTGGGAGTATGCCAATCTGGTCTACACGTGTTTTGTGGATTTGGAGAAGGCGTATGATCGGGTTCCCTGGGAGGTGCTGCGAGAGTATGGGGTGAGGGGGTCTCTACTTAGGGCCATCCAATCTCTGTACTCCCAAAGCGAGAGCTGTGTCCAGGTCTTCGGCAGTAAGTCGGACTCGTTTCCGGTGAGGGTTGGCCTCCTCCTAGGCTGCGCTTTGTCACCTATCCTGTTTGTGGTATTCATGGACAGTATCTCACGGCGTAGCCGCGGGGGAGGGGGGCTGCGGGTTGGTGGGCAGAAGATTGCATCACTGCTTTTTGCAGATGATGTGGTCCTGATGGCATCATCGGTCTGCGACCTGCAGCACTCATTGGATTGGTTCGCAGCCGACTGTGAAGCAGCTGGGATGAGGATCAGCACCTCCAAATCTGAGGCCATGGTTCTCAGCAGGAAACCGATGGATTGTCGACTCCAAGTAGGGAATGAGTCTATACCCCAAGTGAAGGAGTTCAAGTATCTCGGGGTCTTGTTCTCGAGTGAGGGTAAAATGGAACGAGAGATGGGCCGGAGAATTGGAGCAGCGGGTGCGGTGTTGCAGTCGCTTTATCGCACCGTTGTGACGAAGAGAGAGCTGAGCCCGAAGGCAAAGCTCTCAATCTACCGGTCTATCTTCGTTCCTACTCTCACCTATGGTCATGAAGGGTGGGTCATGACCGAAAGAACGAGATCGCGGATGCAAGCGGCGGAAATGAGTTTCCTCCGGAGGGTGGCTGGCATCTCCCTTAGGGATAGGGTGAGAAGTTCAGCCATTCGTGAGGGACTCGGAGTGGAGCCGCTGCTTCTTTGCGTAGAAAGGAGCCAGTTGAGGTGGTTCGGGCATCTAGTAAGGATGCCACCTGGCCGCCTCCCTAGGGAGGTGTTCCAGGCAAGTCCAGCTGGGCGGAGGCCGCGGGGCAGACCTAGGACCAGGTGGAGGGATTATATCTCCACACTGGCCTGGGAACGCCTTGGAATCCCCCAGTCAGAGCTGGTTAATGTGGCCCGGGAAAGGGAAGTTTGGGATGCCCTGCTGGAACTGCTACCTCCGTGACCCGACCCCGGACAAAGCGGATGAAGATGATGATGATGATGATGATGATGATGATGATGATGATGATAATTACTTTTTAGTCCTTAATCCTTCAATATGGATTGTTAATTTGTCTAGATCACTATCCTACTGTGTGCTGTTTTCATTTGAAATTGTCCAAAATGTCTGGTCCAGCCAGCTGGTTGAAAGTACAGATGTTTCTATTAAGATTTCTGAAGACGACTGACTGAAAGAAAAACAGATTGCAAGTTCAATACTCATGTTCTATAGTAAATGAGTTCATTTCAGGGTTCATAATTAAACAATGATTTTATTTGTTTTTCAAATGTTAATCACAATTAGGTAAAGAGTTTCTACTTTATTGCCCACGTTGTGGTAGTCTTTGCTTGCCAGTTTTATGCTAACAAGTCTGATGGCTTTCATCTTGTTTTTGTACAGACTTTTTGATTCTGTCATGCACGAGGCATGAAACGTAGTTCTTTCTCATCTGAAAAGTAAAGATTAAAACATTACTGTTAATATTAGGATAGAACATAGGCCTATATAATTGACCTGTGCAATATCGTTGATATTAAAATATGGGTATTCATATCTGAATTATGGAGTAGATTCACCAGGTGAGGTCAAAGTTAGAGAGGTAAATAGTTCAAAGGTTAAAAGGGAGAAAATCCCCATTGAAACACAGTCAAGTGGTCTTAATGGGAGCAGGTGGGCAGGGAGCATCATTGAATTAATGGTTAAACAACAGAATATTTTATTCAACGCAAATTACATTAAAAAACACCTGTATGAAATTAATCTATATATAGTGCACGAACCTACCATGAAAATTATTATCGATCACGCAGAAAAGTTATTAGCTATAGTCATTTAGATCCACACAAGACAATGAGATTGTTTTACTAGCACTCCCTTTAAGCCCACAAGGTGGTAAATGTTATTAAAAAAATGAAGACAAACATACACATGTATTGTCTATCTAAACTGCATACAAAAATGTAAACTATACATGCTTATCATGCTTTATGCCATTGCTATAAACCATACTAAGCAGCTACTGTATTGATGCAGCATGTGGTCACTTTGCCAGCATGCTAAAACTCACATTTTGATTTCAAAAGAAACAATATTTCTTATTCAAGTAATATTTTTAACATATGTCTTATTCAAAACACGAATCACTTAAAATTTTATAACAAATGAATATTTACCAAACACAGGAGTAGAAATATGCAAATAATGTTTTCTTCTGAGGGTACCAAAATGACCAAAGTTATTTAGCAACTTCTTCTGGGAACAGCAGGCACATGTCTCACTTTTTCTTCAATAACTCAATATAGACAAATCTAATTGACTCACAATAAAAAGTGTAATCTATTTGACAAGCAGACTCATTGGAAGAAACATCACAGAGAAAAAAAATAATGGTGTAATTTTGTTTTTATTTGACTCAGACGTTGCAAGTGGGTTTATATGGTACGTGGGATTATGAGGGGCAAATATTTGATGCCCTCATTGAAATCAATGGTCTACTCTACCAAGTCTCAGCTCTGCTTACCAAAATCCTCAACATTATACTTCTCTCTCTCTTTCTGTCCTTTAGGAACTAAACACGCGTACAATGAATTGCTTAGTACCTCCTCACCACCATCTCTCATATTCTTTCCTTTAAACTCTTCTGATCTTTCCCCTATAGGTTTCACCCTCCTTCTCATGATGGAACGGAAACTAAATGACAATAGGAAAGGGGCAGATTGTCCATGTGACCTATATCCTCTGCAGGGGATTACTAGGCATGCCTGGGAAGTGCATTACGCTGTTCGCAGCGAAACCCGTGACAAGACCATCACCCCCCCCCCAAAGGATCCTACCTTTTTTTTTTTTTGAAAAAGGGCGACGTTCAAGTGCAAGGTGAGGGTCAGAGTACTCGTACTAGCAGGTGGGGATGTGCAGTGCTGCTGAGTAGAGGAAGCTCTTATCTATTAACTCTGTCAGGGTGGAGGTAAAGGCAGAGACCCAAGTGCAGATAAACTCAGGTGTTAGGCAACACAGTTAGATAATAAATAATAAATGTAATAAATAAAACAGGAATAAGCACAAACACAAAACTCATCCAACAATAACAATAAAGAAAAATAAACACATATAAATAAATAACCAAAGGCAGGCAGGACAATAGCATGCAAGGTGCACGAAACTCAAACAATAATAAAAAAAAAGGAATAAAAAACCTAAAGGGAAGAATTATATTCACGCCAGGACATGAATATACAGGGCGTTGAAATAATCAACCAATAGAAAACAAGATAACACAGGTGGCGATAAGGAAACGGGTGAAACAGCTGCTGAAATAATCAACCAATAGAAAATAAGATAACATAGGTGAAACATAATGAAACCGCTGCTCGATCAGTGAATTGTAATCTTTGGCATTAATTCCACCAAGATGACACTACATTGATGAGGTTGTCAAGTGTACATTCAACAAGTCCAAGTGTGCGTTGACATACTTAGGCGTATAATAGTCTTTTGGTGCACAGTGTACCTAAGCAAACTATGGAATAAACCTTTCAATCCAATTTGTCTGGGCTTCGTGGGTACTAAGTGGCTCAATACAGACATTTAATAATTTTTTTTTCAATTATTTCAAATAATGTGTCCCTGTGTTGGACAAGTGTTAATATAAATAATCAAACTCCTGATGCACTACAAGCATATCCGACTTACCAGGAACCAACGTTTTATAGGACACCATATTTTGGTCTGTACATACAGATAGATACTGTATGTATACATTCACAACTAACTGATAAATACTGTGTGTATGTATACATTTACAACGAACTGTAAATAAATACATACATACTGTATATATGTATACATTTACAACTGTAAATAGATAGATACATACTTTATGTATACATTTACAATTAATTATAAATAGGCCATATTTAAATAGTTGTGAACTTAAAATTAACCAGGAACACATGATCTTGTTTTCATTAGTACCGAAGTATTCCATTGCCAGTTGGTTTGTCCTACTTTCTAAACCCACTGGATTTGGTAATGTGACTCTATTGTACAATTCAAGGACCTCAAAGCACGTCTTTGTAAACCCAAACTGACGTCTTCGTGGCACGCGGGAAAAGATGGAGGGAAATACATACTTGATTCCCTCTTGTTTGCTTGTACGTCGCTCCCCCTACACTTTCAAATACTAGAGGGAGAGGGACATTATTTTAATCATTGAATAAGATGCTCTCTATCTGATTGAGGTTGTAACGGGACAAATACTGCATGCAATGACTTGTTTAATTGATATGAACATCTTTCCATAACAAGGTCACATGCTTCATCTTAGGTTCAGGGAAAGTGAGCAGTCAAGGCTTTCTAAATCAAACAGCAACAATGGAGTGGAGCTGGAAGATGTTTTAGGATCAGTTTCCTGGGCAAAAGTATCAACAAATTTAGTTTAAATCTAAGTAGTTTACCCAGCAAAGACAAAAGAAATGCACAGTGGAATTGTTTCTGGGGTTCCTTGCTGTATTACAGAGGTCATCCTGTTTTGTCCAAAACCCATTCAGTTCGTGAAAAAAACTTAAAAACACAATAAAGCCAGATGAACTTGTTGCCCCTTTTAAGGCCCTTAAGCTGTAGAATAAGGACATTGACGTTACACACGCACACACAAACTACAATAGCATGTATTTTAGTGTATAAGATTGAGCCCTGTCACCAGTCTCATCGACCTTGATAGATAAGAGGAGAGATTATTATAACACATTTACATAACGCACTGAAGCTGAACACTTTGTTTTCTCTCTTCATTCGATGAATCAGCTGTTTATTTTCAAATAATAATACCGGTTCTAATGCTTGGTTCTTAATTTCCGAGCTCCTGTGAGATCTATAAAGTATTGTTGGATGTTTCTCCCCCATAGTGGGTCAGACTCGTTGGACCCAGGCCCTGTTTAATAACAATGATCTTTGAGTTAAGTAGAATTGTATAGTTTTCTTATCTATAATGCGGTAGCCTCGGTTCCAGCTTTCTGTACAGGGAGGAGGGAGGGAGGGAGGGAGGGAGGGATGGATGGTCACGCAGGACGGATAGTGGTGTAACCATTTATGGCTTATACTAAATACTATGTTATTACCCATGATCTGTTTTATAACAAATGGTTAAAAAAATGTATGAGACAAATAGTAAACTGCTCTCTTGCTTGGACCCAGTTGCACCTAAACACTAGACGATGCATGTCCTTTAAAAAGTAGGTGGAATGCTGATATAAAGAAGTCATCTATGCTAAAGCAGGTAGGGTAATAATAATAATAATAATAATAATAATAATAATAATAATAATACCTTTATTTATATAGCGCCTTTCAAAACAGGGTTACAAGGTGCTTTACAATAAAATAACAGTAAAAAATAAAATAGAAAACACTTCAACACTAAAATCACACAGTATAATCAGGTAAAATAATTAAAAATAAACTAAAAATAAACTAAAAACCAAATTTAAAAGGCGGCGGTTAAGAGAAGGGTACAGCCATGCAGTGTTATAAGAGATTTTAAAGGTATGATAAAAGTGCAGTTGTAAGAAAATCTTGGATAGGCTTAAACCTACATCCTGTGATCCGTTTGTTTTTGCGCGATTAAAGTTCCAAGTGTATCTAAGTCGGTAACCTTTCATCTACCGTATTAAGCAAGCAAAGGTATCAAGCAGCACATAACTTTTTAAAAAACTTAAACAGTCTTGTTGCGCGTCCGCGCACTCCCGGATAACCCCGGCCCAATCCAAATGTGCTTTGCGCTTGACGCGATGACGCGTGTCAGGTGGAACAAAATCGTTTTTATCCAGCCTATGTAAACGGAGCGGTGCCGCGGAGATGGAGTGTCTCCTGTCCATATGTTTACAGAACGATATTACCTAGCTTAGATATATCCACTACTACTTACGTGAGGTAATTTACTTTTACTTCAGCAACGTAACAGGTTAACTGACAGTTTGGAAATGGTTTTTCTGGCATGTGCCTAAGAAAGGGCAATAGGATATCTCTGCGGAGCGCATTCACTAATCTGCTTGAAGCGTCTGTCATACTGCAAGAAACTTTATAATTTGGTTACTACTACTACCACATTTCTTTGCCTGGTAAGATACGCTTTTGTCTTATGAGATGTATTATTTTGCACAGTCTAATTTTGAAACCCATCTTTAGAAATCGATTTTACCATCATGAGGTTTCGTAACTTTTCATATCCGTATGTGTAGAAGTTGTCACATGGGAATGTTATTTAGTTCACCAGCGGGCATTTAAGGAGTAAAAACAAACCTTTGCAGTTGTAAAATTTGCAGATACTGAAGCTAACGTCCGGCTAATATTATTATTGTCGTCATTGTTGTTGTTTATGTTGCTGTTGTTGGCGCATAATGGTTGTTAAGTCCAGATCGTTTGATGTACAGTGTCGTGCCAGTCTTAACGGCCATTTAATATTCAAATTATTACTATCGTTTGGTTAGTTGCGCTTGTGTGTGTATGCGCGCAAGCTTGTGCGTGGCTCTGTCCCTGTCAACCTCTGCCCATAGTGCCGCATCTGTGACCTGTGCCTTCTCTCTCACTCTCTCTCTCTCCTGCCTGGAGGTCTGTTGCTATGCTATGGATATTTCTCTAAAAAGCCCAGCTGATGACTGTTGGTTGAGGTCCCATTGGTTGTGGGTTGGGACCTCTGTGTTTCATTGAATTCAATTTTGTTCAATAGCAGTTAGTAAGTAATTTATAATTGCACATTATACACTTACATGTACAGTGCCTTGCAAAAGTATTCACCCCCCTTGGCATTTTTCATGTTTTGTTGCCTCACAACCTGGAATTCGAACGGATTGTTTGAAGGTTTGCATCATTTTATCCACAGAACATGCCTACAACTTTGAAGATGTGATTTTTTTTTTTATTGTGAAGCAAAAACAAATAGGACAAAATAACAGAAAACTTCAGCGTGCATAACTATTCACCCCCCTAAAGTCAGTACTTTGTAGAGCCACCTTTTACAGCAATTACAGCTGCAAGTCGCTTTGGATAAGTCTCTATGTGCTTGCCACATCTTGCCACTGGGATTTTTGCCCATTCCTCAAGGCAAAACTGCTCCAGCTCTTTCATGTTGGAAGGTTTCCGCTTGTGAACAGCAATCTTCAAGACTGACCACAGATTCTCAATTGGATTGAGATCTGGGCTTTGACTAGGCCATTCCAACACATTTAAATGTTTCCCCTTAAACCACTCGAGTGTCGCTTTAGCAGTTTGCTTCGGGTCATTGTCCTGTTGGAAGGTGAACCTCCGTCCCAGTCTCAAATCACAGGCAGACTGAAACATGTTTTGCTCAAGAATATCCCTGTATTTAGCACCATCCATCTTTCCCTCGACTCGAATCAGTTTCCCAGTCCCTGCTGCTGAAAAACATCCCCACTGCATGATGCTGCCACCACCATGTTTCACTGTGGGGATGGTGTTCTTGGGGTGATGGGATGTGTTGGGTTTGCGCCATACATAGCGTTTTCCTTGGTGGCCGAAAAGTTCAATTTTAGTCTCATCTGACCAGAGCACCTTCCTCCATACATTTGGGGAGTCGCCCACATGCCTTTTGGCAAACTCAAAACGTGCCATCTTATTTTTAACACTAAGTAATGGCTTTTTTCTGGCCACTCTTCCATGAAGCCCAGCTCTATGGAGTGTACGGCCTATTGTGGTCCCATGCGCAGATACACCAGTCTCTGCTGTGGAACTCTGCAGCTCCTTTAGGGTTACCTTTGGTCTCTGTGCTGCCTCTCTGATTAATGCCCTCCTTGCCCGGTCTGTGAGTTTTGGTGTGCGGCCCTCTCTTGGCAGGTTTGTTGTGGTACCATGTTCTTTCCATTTGAAGATGATGGATTTGATGGTGCTCCGGGGATCATCAAAGATTTTGATATTTTTTTATAACCCAACCCTGACTAGTACTTCTCAACAACTTTGTCCCTGACTTGTTTGGAGAGCTCCTTGGTCTTCATGGTGTGATGCCTCTTGCTTAGTGGTGTTGCAGCCTCTGGGACCTTTCAGAAAAGGTGTGTTTATACTGACAGATCATGTGACACTTAGATTACACACAGGTGGACTTCATTTCACTAATTATGTTACTTCTGAAGGTAATTGGTTGCACCAGAACTTTTGAGGGGCTTCATAGCAAAGGGGGTGAATACACATGCACATGCCAATTTCCAGATTTTTATTTAAAAAAAATGTTTTTAATATAGATTTTTTTCTCATTTCACTTCACCAACTTAGACTATTTTGTGCAGATCCATCACATAAAATTCTGATTAAAAAAACATTTAAATTACAGGTTGTAATGTAACAAAGTAAGTAACAAGCCAAGAGGGGTGAATACTTTTGCAAGGCACTGTAAGTGTACCAGATTACCTAAAAACCCAACCTGACAATCTGAAGTACCCTGGCCTTTCTCATGACATGGTCAAGCACTTAGCAAAAAGCATATAGATAATTTTGTTTGTATGTATGATGTCTGATGGCTATGTTTGTTTTAGTGTGATTAGGTTCTTTGTTCTTAACAAATGCCATGCTTTTGATATGAAACAGCATTTTTTTGTAGCTTATTTATGTGGAACAGGCGAACTCAATTGCTCGTTGGGTTCACATCCAGTATGCCTTTAGGACCCACTTGCGTAATGTCAGAAATACTGTTTGTTACGACCCCCCCCCCCCCCCCCCCCCTTCGTGATGGTAACGCTAGGAGTATGGAGGGGAGTGCAACGGCCCGTGTTCGTTTGAGTGTGATGTTAAGTGAAGGAGGGAATGTCCAAAACGGGAGGTATAGTGAAGAAAACCCCAGGTGGGGGTGCATTTATTGTATAAGTGCCAAAACCGTGAACAGTTGTATAAGTGCCAAAACCGTGAACAGTACCAAATTACCTGGAGAAGAGCGGCACGAGCAGATTGTCAAATCGAAGAAACAAAACTACAGGCCCTAACTTAACTATTCCTAAACTGCCTACAACATGCTACAACTGCAAATAAACTGAATTCTACAACAAACAGGGTGACAACTGCTCGCTCCTAACCTAGTGTATAGAGACAACAAGTTACCTTCGTGATGTAATGTATACCCACGGGTATCTTCCCTAGCTCTCCTCCGTGACAAAAAGGTGCAAAAACAAAAACACAGTACCGAGTACTGGCTAAAACGGGGGAAAAGTAACAAAACAGAAGGACCTTTTCTAACGAGAGCGAGTACGAACCAACAAACAGACAGTACAGAAAAACGAATGACAGATTATCTCACTCCCCGGAGACTACCGGCGGGAAGGTTTTTGAATAAAACGGACCGTTCGTCAACGGGTAACAGCTGATGGGTGATTGATGATGAGGGGGAGGGAACCAACGGAAAGCAGGCAGCAGATCTGAATGCAGGGAATAGCGAAGGGAAAAACAGAAGGGAAGACAAGATGGCACACGTACACGATGCAAACAATACGGACACAAAATATTGGTGGACGTAACACTGTTACATAGTCGATTAGATTTTAGCTTGAGGTAAAACTACACAATTAACACCTCTTCACTGCAGTTTCTTGGCATCAGTCAGGATACTGCTTTTTGTTCAGAATACATGTCACTGTAAGTTGTGCTGACACGTTGCCTGGATGGGAAAGAAAAGGCTGCCATTCATTCATTCATTGTTGCGCATTGAAAAAAAGGATAAGTGTTTATTGTGCAACTATATTTGGCAATTATGTTTATGTATTGGCTACAAAAAGCTCAGAAATTGTTTTAGTTTACACTTGGTGTTACATTGACAAGTGTATTTAAAAAAAAAAATTACATTATGTTTAAAAAGCATCATAAACAGTGTGATATGTGCATTTGCACATTTGTATACGTTGTGTTTTTTTATGCATAAACCACTAAGCAGTATTGAAGATCAAGTCTGTATTAATTTTATGGGAAAGGATTCCTTTCTAGTCATTCTCAGTAACAGTAATAATAAGACGGATTTTTATAATAAAGGTGTGCTGCATTTGTGTGATGCTGCGTCAGTTAGACTCTGCACAGTCAAAGGTCAGAGGGAAACCTCAAGGGACGCTAGTCGCAACAAGGCAATTACTGGTCAAATCATTAAAGTGTCCTTATCAACGTTTAAATGTCTTCTCTTATCTGTGTGGGTGTGTGGGTGGGTGGGGTGGGGGGTGTTTATCTGGATGTGTGTGTGTGTGTGTGTGTGTGTGTGTGTGTGTGTGTGTGTGTGGGTGGGTGGGTGGGTGGGGGGTGTCTATCTGGATGTGTGTGTGTGTGTGTGGGGGGGGGGGGGGGGTCTACTGACTGGATGTGTGTGTGTGTGTGTGTGTGTGTGTGTGTGGGGGGGGGGGTGGGTGTGTCTGGATGTGTGTCTATCTGGATGTGTGTGTGTGTGTGTGTGTGTGTGTGTGTGTGGGTGGGTGGGGGGTGTGTGTGTGTGTGTGTGTGTGTGTGGGTGGGGGGGTGTCTATCTGGATGTGTGTGTGTGTGTGTGTGTGTGTGTGTGTGTGTGTGTGGGTGGGTGTGTTTGTGTGCGTGTGTGTGTGTGTGTGTGTGTCTATCTGGATTTGTGCGTGTTTGGGCACATTTTTCTCTGGCTCCTTCTCTCTTCTCCTCTACCTGATTTTCCTGTTTTGTTGGTTCCTTTCTTTCTCTCTCACCATACCTCTGTTGATGTCCTTAATCAAACAAAAAATGTTCCACCCATTTTTGCTGTGCTTTCGTTCAACCTGCAACCTGTTGTGTGGGTCTGTGTGTTTGTCCTAGCTCTCTGATCCACAAGGCAACAACGTGTGTGTCCTGATCTGTGTGTGTGTGTGTGTGTGTGTGTTTGTTCTAGCTCTCTGACCCACAAGACAACAACATGTGTGTACTGATCCAACAGTGTCCGTCACGCCTCAGTGAACAGCTTAATGCTCTCACATTGATTTTACGTCAGTTCCTGAATCATCAGTTCAAACTCGTCTCATTTGATGGTTCTAGCAGTGCTAGTGGGGGGACGAGAGAGATTGATTGGCTGGTTACCTACTGTATACTACATACAGTGCCTTGCAAAAGTATTCACCCCCCTTGGCATTTTTCATGTTTTGTTGCCTCACAACCTGGAATTAGAACGGATTGTTTGAAGGTTTGCATCATTTTATCCACAGAACATGCTTACAACTTTGAAGATGTGATTTTTTATTTTTTTTTATTGTGAAGCAAACAACAAATAGGACAAGATAACAGAAAACCTCAGCATGCATAACTATTCACCCCCCTAAAGTCAGTACTTTGTAGAGCCACCTTTTACGGCAATTACAGCTGCAAGTCGCTTTGGATAAGTCTCTATGAGCTTGCCACATCTTGCCACTGGGATTTTTGCCCATTCCTCAAGGCAAAACTGCTCCAGCTCTTTCATGTTGGATGGTTTCCGCTTGTGAACAGCAATCTTCAAGACTGACCACAGATTCTCAATTGGATTGAGATCTGGGCTTTGACTAGGCCATTCCAACACATTTAAATGTTTCCCCTTAAACCACTCGTGTCGCTTTAGCAGTATGCTTCGGGTCATTGTCCTGCTGGAAGGTGAACCTCCGTCCCAGTCTCAAATCACAGGCAGACTGAAACAGGTTTTGCTCAAGAACATCCCTGTATTTAGCAACATCCATCTTTCCCTCGACTTGAATCTTTCCCAGTCCCTGCTGCTGAGAAACATCCCCACTGCATGATGCTGCCACCACCATGTTTCACTGTGGGGATGGTGTTCTTGGGGTGATGGGATGTGTTGGGTTTGCGCCAGACATAGCGTTTTCCTTGGTGGCCAAAAAGTTCAATTTTAGTCTCATCTGACCAGAGCACCTTCCTCCATACATTTGGGGAGTCGCCCACATGCCTTTTGGCAAACTCAAAACGTGCCATCTTATTTTTAACACTAAGTAATGGCTTTTTTCTGGCCACTCTTCCATAAAGCCCAGCTCTATGGAGTGTACGGCCTATTGTGGTCCCATGCGCAGATACACCAGTCTCTGCTGTGGAACTCTGCAGCTCCTTTAGGGTTACCTTTGGTCTCTGTGCTGCCTCTCTGATTAATGCCCTCCTTGCCCGGTCTGTGAGTTTTGGTGTGCGGCCCTCTCTTGGCAGGTTTGTTGTGGTACCATGTTCTTTCCATTTGAAGATGATGGATTTGATGGTGCTCCGGGGATCATCAAAGATTTGGATATTTTTTTATAACCCAACCCTGACTAGTACTTCTCAACAACTTTGTCCCTGACTTGTTTGGAGAGCTCCTTGGTCTTCATGGTGTGATGTCTCTTGCTTAGTGGTGTTGCAGCCTCTGGGACCTTTCAGAAAAGGTCACTTCACCAACTTAGACTATTTTGTGCAGATCCATCACATAAAATTCAGATTAAAAAAACATTGAAATTACAGGTTGTAATGTAACAAAATAAGTAACAAGCCAAGGGGGGTGAATACTTTTCCAAAGCACTGTAAATGTTTTGCTGCAGCAAAACAGCGAAAGAACATTTTCACAAATTCTTTCCACTCCTAATTCCTCCACAATAACATCATGATATTGACGACATCTTGCCACATGTGACCTGCGAGCCTGGGAAACTTCCCCGTGGCCTTGTTCTAGCAGGTTTATGGCGTATAGCAACTCCTATAATAAGACACAGTATCTTTGACATATTATGACAAATAGGGGGAGCTTTTCACTGACCCCCCAGTGGAAACAGTGTTGTTGCTGTCTAGCTGCACATGAACCCACAGCTTCCTCCAAGAAAGTTGAGATTTAATGAAGGTATTAGGGCTGATGAGATGGATCTTGGCTATGGGGGTTCAGGAACATGTGCACAGTATGCTACCCATGCCGTTTCAAAATCACGTGGGTTGCATTCCATGCATACATGCTTTGAAGTTGCATTATGTTCCTGCAAATCTTTACAACATTTTTAAATCAGTTATTTTGTACAATTCTTTAGTTATAAAGTTCTCATTTGCGTATTTTGATTAGTCCAGCAGGGCACCACTATATAATTATTGTAAAATATCTATTACCTCTTCAGATTCATATAGACAGTAAGAACATGTATCGCTTGCCTTTAAATAGCTTTTAATGATTGCGTTTCAGCCTTTGATTTGGTTTTTTTTTTGGCATGCATTGCCAGGAATTTGTGGACAATTCCATGTGTTCTCCAGAATTCCTCTTCCACCTGATACATTGCATCTCCTGTTACACACACAAATGCACTTTTGATAACCGGGGTCAGCTCAGTCTCCAAAAGAGGACACATGAGGACACTTTGAGCTCAGTCCTACAGTGTGAGTAAAGACGGGGATCGTTGAGGAATGAACAGGGGGATGGGTTAGAAAAGAGGGATGGGTGAGAACGGGGAATGGGTAACCAAGGGAATAGAGGGATGAAGCGATAAGGAAGAGAGGGGAAGGAAACACGGAAAGAAGAGGAAGAGAATGATTACATCCGTGTCTGAAGGGTTCTGATGCATGTGCTGGGTGGGAAAACATGAAGACAAAGTCACAAAGTCTGGGGATCCAATACCACCCCCTAAAATAGTGTGTGTGTGTGTGTGTGGGCGGGGTGGGGGGGGGGGGGGGGGGGCATGCCCCCTGTGTACTGTAATATATTTTGTCAGTGGTTTATGGTGTGTGAACAGTTTAACTAGAAAGTCAGTTCGAAACCGGCTTGAACACAGAAACATCGAGTTATTTACTCCGTTCCAGCAGGCGTAATCCTTGAGCCGTGGGGAAAACAAAATGGGAGTGTAGTCTGATCCTACTCATGATGGTCATTTATCTTGGGTCTGGAAACGTGTTAAACCTGACTGTCGTTACATCTGTGTGATCTAATTAGGGATCATCAGAGTCAACTCCTCTCAGGCAGCATAGGAAAGCCAGTGTGAGGCTCTTGTGTTGCTTGATAATTCCAGTGTTCTAGCTGTGACAAGGGTTTACTTTCTCACTGCAACTCTTTCATCTAGGAATGGGTTCAGGCCCCGGTTTAGGCTCAAAGGTCACGCTAGCCCGTTATCGCAAAATGTTTTTGGGCCCAGGATCAGGCTGAAAGGTCACGCTAGCTGCTGATTGGATTTAGGCCGACCATAGGGTGTCTGGGGCCACGTGATTGGTCAAGCAGTGGCTTGTGCCGTTGGTGTACGCTGCTGCACAGTCCTGATCCTCGAAAACCCTAATCTATAATCCCTCTTTTCAGAAAGAGCAAACTTAGATTATCCAGTCTGCCTGTACAGCCTGACAGAGATCCAATTGTCTCTCACTTGCCGGTCATTCTAAGCTCCTGTTAAGCTTCTTTTTGATTTACTTCCTGTTTGGTCCATCTTGTTGATGAGGGATGTCCTGGTAATTTTGCTATGACATGGCAAGGGATTTTTCCAACGGGACAGGTGCTCCTCTCTTGTCAAAGTCAAAATGTTTTTACCCCAGTGGGAAAAAAAGAAACAAAAACCTTGAATATGACAGTTGTTAATACTAGCGGGGCGTCTTTGAGAGGTAGCATGAGGTCCAAGAATTAACTGTTTTTAAGAGGCAATTATCTGGTTATGGGACTATCGAGGTGTTGAGCCTGTCACTCCTAATTGTGGGAACCAGATAAGGCCGCTGCTGATAGTGAGAATTAATCAGGTCGCTGCTAATTACCTCAAACCTTTTAACTGGACCTGTTTAATGAGACAAAGATATTGAGGGAGTTTCTTCAGGTAATTGTTCAGCGAAGGAGACCATGTGCTACTGTAGTAACCACACACATACGCACAATATTTATAGATCATTTGTAAAGGAAAAATTTTAATCTGTCTTTAAAATTAAAAACATCTGTCTCGTGTTCAGTGGAATTGGAAGGTTTTAACAGTTAAAAGTTAGCTTGTAGAAAAAAAGTAGTCGTGTAGTATACATTTTGATATTCTCAGTGCCACAACTCCGTTTCTTGTCATACAGCTTGACATGAATGGTTATTTGTTCTGACAGATTGGATGGAATTAGCCGTATAGGCTGTGGACATGCTATGTAAACTTTTGTATATAAGTCAAAATGCAGACTCCTAATCTGGTTAGCAGGGTAAGCTTCTGTCATGCACCCCCCCCCCCCCCCCCCCACACACACACAGAAAAACCCACACCCCGCCTTAAAGTCAAGCTTCAGCGAACATGCTTCTCAGCCGAAAAATCTAACAGATTAATGTCTCTAGTACATACAGTGTAATGATCTAATTATTAACATATCGGTAATTTTTTGTTAACAACTTAAGGGCTCGTGTTAAAAGTTTGACCTGAACGTTTTTGTTCAATAAAAAAGAAACGTACAAATAGAATAGAAATGTAACATCTTGAGAGAGGAGAGAGGAGAGAGGAGAGAGGAGAGAGAGAGAGAGAGAGAGAGAGTTGTTACACTGGAGTTCTTTGCACAACTCTGATCCACTAATCCATCCTTTTCCTGTGTTCTGGAAGTTATGTCAGTACAGCCGTCCCATGACTTGAGGTTCCTTCCCTATTTTTTTTGTTTTGTTTTATGAATTTGATTTCTCCTTTGCTGTGGTCTACTTGGCCCGAGGCAAACACACAAACGTCAAACACACGCTCAAACACACATTAAAATAGGAAGGCTGTGCATTGCATAAACCTCGAACCATTTGTGTGTGTGTGTCCGTGTGTGTGTGTCCGTGTGTGTGTGTGTTTGTGTTTGTGTGTGTGTGTGTGTGTGTGTGTGTGTGTGTGTGTGCCCCCCTGCAGGTTCCGACAAAAAGTGCAGAATGCTATGGTGGTCGATGTATCTAATGGGCCTGATGTCCATGGTGGGAGGCAGCATCCTTCCCCGGCAGCCCACTCAGCATGGCACCCACCAGGAAGGTGAGTCACGTAGATCTCTTCAAAATGTGTGTGTGTGTGTGTGTGTGTGTGTGTGTGTGTGTGTGTGTGTATGCGTGTGCGTGTGCGTGTGCGTGTGCGTGTTTGTATTCACGTAGGGGGTTGAATGTTTCCCTGTTGA
Organism: Galaxias olidus; assembly: GCA_026901105.3. NCBI lineage: Eukaryota > Metazoa > Chordata > Actinopteri > Galaxiiformes > Galaxiidae > Galaxias > Galaxias olidus. Next base: position 131,688 of record JAPMUY010003973.1, on the reverse strand, counting down.
CGGTGCTTAATATTTGTCCTCCTCAAGAGTACCGCTAATCAAAAAAAAAGGGACATTGAAAAGACCCAAATACCTACCGAGTTCAAGTTTTTTCATGTGGACACCATGTTAGGAGGAGGACTTGTTTGTTTGTCGAGGGTGGGCTGCGTTCATGAGATAAGATGGTGGAAACCCCCGCGCGCTCAGCGGAGAGACACAGGTTCCACTGTTGTGTTTCATTGAATTAGCCTCGCCATTTTCACGACAGCCTGTGTAGTAGACATCCTGTCGCCTCACTCTCCGTGTGCGAAGCGGTCACTTTAAAGAGAGAGCGTTACCTTCATAGAGATAGAACACTAGAAGCGACCTTTGATGCAATAGTGCTATACTAGAATAAATGAGAATTTGGTAGCCTCAAGTGTTCTATCTCTGTGGTTACCTTTCATCAAAATAAGATTCCGCTTTGATACCCATTTAGACGTTCAACCAGGACTTTATTTTATAAATCTAAGATCTGAAAAAAGGTAGATTTAGGCTTCTGTGGCCTCTTCAAAGTAAAGGTATGGAAAGATACAAACAGTACAGTGTTTCATTGAACCACTTAAGAAGGTTTCATTTAAAGAATAGTCCTTTTAGAATAATATCTTAGTAGTGCTCAGTCTAGATCATTTATACAATTTCCTTTTGTTATATGCGTGAGTCTTTCAGCAGCCAAGAAAAGTAGAATAACAGCTAATGGCACTCACAACCCACAAACAAATTCAATAGTACACACAACCCGCAAATAAATACAATAGTACACACAACCCACAAATAAATAGTACTTCTAAATTAGTTTTTGTGGTTGTTACACACTTCCACTCTTTGCTGCTAACAACTGTGCTCTTGTTGTCATGAGAGACTAAACCCAGGCAAATGACCTCGTTCACAAAAATTAATGAGAAAAAACGTGTTTGTATTGAACAGTGGAGGGAGCCTCTGTGTTCTCTTACTAAGGTAGGTAGATACTGTAGGTAATCCTGTCCTTGTCGTGGTCTCCTGTAACCTTCCAAACCAGTTATTATTATGCTATTCCTGGCATAAAGGACTCCCATGAATAATAAGAGATGGATAATCTTAACGGGACCATTCCTGGTTGAAGAAAGTTCAATAAAAAAAGAAAGATTTGCCTGATGTCCTTTTAATGCCATGGTGTGCAATTTAAAAAGAAACAATATTGTGTGCATTCTCTACAGTTGGTAGCACACATCTACACACAGCTACAATTATTTACTGAGAACCTCGGAAAAGATATTCACGCTCTGCTAGTACATCATCATCATCATCTTCATCCGCTTTGTCCGGGGTCGGGTCGCGGAGGTAGCAGTTCCAGCAGGGCATCCCAAACTTCCCTTTCCCGGGCCACATCAACCAGCTCTGACTGGGGGATTCCAAGGCGTTCCCAGGCCAGTGTGGAGATATAATCCCTCCTCCTGGTCCTAGGTCTGCCCCGCGGCCTCCGCCCAGCTGGACGTGCCTGGAACACCTCCCTAGGGAGGCGGCCAGGTGGCATCCTTACTAGATGCCCGAACCACCTCAACTGGCTCCTTTCTTCGCAAAGATGCAGCGGCTCTACTCCGAGTCCCTCACGAATGGCTGAACTTCTCACCCTATCCCTAAGGGAGATGCCAGCCACCCTCCGGAGGAAACTCATTTCCGCCGCTTGTATCCGCGATCTCGTTCTTTTGGTCATGACCCACCCTTCATGACCATAGGTGAGAGTAGGAACGAAGATAGACCGGTAGATTGAGAGCTTTGCCTTCTGGCTCAGTTCTCTCTTCGTCACAACGGTGCGATAAAGCGACTGCAATACCACACCTGCTGCTCCAATTCTCCGGCCCATCTCTCGTTCCATTTTCCCCTCACTCAAGAACAAGACCCCGAGATACTTGAACTCCTTCACTTGGGGTAAAGACTCATTCCCTACTTGGAGTAAACAATCCATCGGTTTCCTGCTGAGAACCATGGCCTCAGATTTGGAGGTGCTGATCCTCATCCCAGCCGCTTAACGCTCGGCTGCGAACCGATCCAATGAGTGCTGCAGGTCGCAGACGCATGCAATCCTCTGCCCACCAACCCGCAGCCCCCCTCCTCCCCTCCTATGCCATGAGATCCTGTCCATGAATATCACAAACAGGATAGGTGACAAAGCACAGCCTTGGAGGAGGCCAACCCTCACCGGAAATCTGCTAGTACACCTAATGAAAAATATAGTATTTTTAAGATTCTGCACCTGGATGTCCTCCACTAATCAAAGAAGACTTGTCAATCATATCTCTCTTGACTGCAGGTAAATTTCTGTCAGTCAGGGCAAAAAAAAGGTACCATCCACAATATTGATTTTAAGGTTCGCCTCAGTATCTATGAAGGACACACTGCATGCATGTATTATGGGAGGGGGTGATAGATACATTTGCAAACCATTTCCAGGTCTTTAGTTTCATATGTTTTTGTTGTTGTTGTTGCTAAAACTCTCCTAGTCAAGCCAACTGTCCTTTTCAACCTTTGGCGGAGAAAATGGAAGCAGGGATGGAAGCGGTTTGTGCAATCAGAGTCCTCTGATTCACACGGCGTGACAGCACAGTCGTCAGTTTCACTCAGGGAGGATGAAAAGAAAAAGTCAACAAAAGATTCAGCACAGCATGAAATCTATCCTGGTAGCCCTGTAAACATCATCCTTCCAAGCACACACACACACATACTCACTCGCACATGCACACGCCCACATTACACACACACTCACACACACACACACACACACACGCACGCACGCGCACACTCACACACGCACGTACTCACTCACACACGTACACACACACGCCCACATACAGACACACGCACGTGCACATACACACACACACACACACACACACACACACACACACACACACACACACACACACACACACACACACACACACACACACACACACACACACACACACACACACTCACACACACACACACACAAAGACACAGACACACACACTCAAATATAAAATAAGCTTGTAAGCAATGTTGTTCAACCTAATCAAGGTTGGCGTTTCCCTGCTTTAGCACATGCTGCTGCCGCTGTATTTTTGCTGCATGACTATCGTAACGTTATTGAAAACCCTTCTGTTGCACTAGGTTATGCTTTTATAAGAATACTTTTTAATTTGTGTCTTATTCACGGTATTTAAGTCTTAAATCCACGTGTTTATCTGACAGTTTATTTCAATTGCTAACAAGCATTGGTCGAAACTGAAGTCACATTGTAAAAACTCTTCACACAGTCAGCAAAACAGAAGTCTATGTGGAGAAGACTGTGAATCACTTTTCATTGCTTTCACACAAAATGCATTCGGTGACCACAGTTACCAAAATTCATAAACTCCTTTCTCATTCAGAGTACACCGACTACAAAACACTATGCTTTTGCAGCACATTTTTCAAATGCTAACACACTTTGTTCAAAACAGTTAAAAACACAATCAAAACACAATGAAAAATTCAATTTCTGCTGCAGCCACATTGAAATCTATAGAAAATAATATCAAAATATTGACAATAAAATGAATTACAGTAATAATAATTCCAAACACAGCTGAGTGCAGTTTACAGCTGACAACCTACCCAGGTGACCTTTGTTTGGCCTCATTGCTCATAGCAAGCAGATAAAAGGGGATGGCTTCTGAATGGCTTTTTTGGAAATATGGGTCAAAGAGGACAGGTTGGTGGAGAGAGAAGAGTGTCAGGGAGAGGGAGTAGAGGAAGGAGAGGAAGACCAGGTGCTGTGGTCTCTGATGAGATAAGGGCCTGAAGCCTGCCAGGGTTGGTTCAGACATTCTAAATGATTCTTCCCAAGGTGCATTGCCATAGAAGACATAAGATGTGATGTTGATGAAAACATGTGGCCAAATGCAGAAGAGAGGAAGTGAACATGTCATATACATGAAGTATTGTAAATCATTATGCAAAGATATAGAAAACAGAAATGTAACTGAAGCAAATCGCTGCATTGTTGATTCATTCTTGTTACACTATACAATGCAATATACAATAATTTAGTTCACTCAATAAAGTGCAAAGATCTTATTCTATATTAAAATACTTATTTATCCGAAAAAAATTATTCAAACTTTAAAGATAAAATTTCTTTTATGTAATGCTCTTTGTTGTTAGTATTTTGCAGTTCAGTGTGCTACGAGTGACAGTGTTTGCTTCCTGAGTGAGACTTATTGCCAGTGTTGTGGATGAATGAGCTCATTTTGAGACACGTATGATGTGTTTTGTTGATGAGAAAGAGTTTTGGAGGTGAGATGAACTGTTTAGCTGAGATGCATATTTGTAATGCAGACTGTGTGAAGAGTTTTGAAAAAGTAGTTTCAGTATTGACCAATGCTTGTTAGCAATTGAAAAAAACTGTAATCCTCTTGCGTCAGAACCGTAAAAAATGCAAGCACTATCAGCATTATTTGATTATTAAGAAAAATGCAAGTTGTCCGAGATCAATACTTTTAAAGTTCAGGATTTGGAGGTCACAGATGGTCACAGATGAACGCAGAGATCAAATAAAAGACAGGGATAATAGGATGACCTTCTCTTAACGTAGCATGAAAAACCCACTGACGTCAACGATCACGAATAAGCAATAAACACAAGGAGATCTCAATGTTGCTGCATCGTCACTATTTAAGACGCTAAAACCCCCTCGCCCCCTCGCCTCCTCTCCTCTGAAACGTTTTTTTCTTTCTCTGGAAAAAAAGAGAAAACAAAATACAAAAAGGCTGATTCATGGAGATAAACTGCTTAATGTCCACTCTCCTCCTAAAAAACCAAAGATTATTTTCATGTCACACACCCTGGGGGCAACGAGAGGATCCTCAGATGACTAAATTGTATTGAGGGATTTTAGCTGGATTCTTCTGGCCAAAACAAGGTCTGTTTGCCATCCTTCTTGAACCTGTTAAGGGGAATGATGCATTTGAGTTCAATATTTTACATTTACAATTATATTCATATGCAAATTTAGATTTACATTTATGCAAACTGCATTGGAAACGGGTTGAAAAAGGCTTGACACTAAAGCAACACAAACAAACAATGAAAAGAACACATGCATGTTCTAGATTAACACAAACGTAAATTTACCTAATCTATTGTAGACTGTCTAGCTGGCACACGCCCTCCTCTCCTCCTCCTCCTGTTTTGCCATATCTGTACAGTTTACAGATAATGCCAATTACACTGTCCTTCCTTCTCCCTCATTGTACAGTACTACCTCGATCTAGAACATAAAAAACATGTATGTTAAACCCGTTCCCTATCAAACTTGGCTCCTTAAGCAAAATGATAGGATTTCAAAAGATATTAGTATTTTTTTTTTACGTGTTCTCAATTAACAAACATTGACTTAATCTAAATCTGAGTTTAATAAAGTATCTTTCCCATGTACACAATATAGAGGAATATGGATCAAATGTGTTTGTTCTTTGGTTGCTAGGTTGCACAGTACCCTTGTGCTTTGTGAAAATTATGAACGTATCGGACAAATGGACAGCATTACAAGTTCTACCTCAAAAGATGTCAATTCAGAGGCTATCGTGGTTGTTTCACAGGCCCTTATAGAATACATACTGCCCTTTACCAACCAATTACCTGATAATTTACTTACAAGCCAAACGTGCTATGAAACCGGCCACAACCCTCCTAACGAGCTCATAATTTATTCAGCTATTCTGCTTATTTCTCCAGCGCGTTCCGCCGTTTGCATCGTCCACAGTTATTAAAGGAAGCTTTACCTCGCTGCCCACGCCCAGTGGGGTCTGTACACTTACAATAAGAAGGGCCTTTGGTACGGCGAGAGCTCCCTCCTCGTTGGTGAGCTGTTAAGCACAAAAGGCACAGGGGTACCTCTTGTGTTCCCTGGCACATTCGACAAAAGTTGGTTCCCTGGCGTTCGAAATGGATTGCATTGCTCTTTTGTAATGTTGTGGGGTTCACACCCATTTTGACAGGGTTATATATTTTCATGTCTAATCTTGTCATTATGTGTTAATGAGGAAAGCAGGTTTTGAGCTATTGGCACAGTCTTCATAACTGTATATGTTATATATGCAATATTACTGGCTCTAATGGCACGGTCCTCATAACTGTATGTGTTATATATACTGTATATATATATATATATATATATATATATATATATATATATATATATATATATACTATATATACTGTATACTGTATATACTGTATATACATGTATATTGATGAGAGTAGGCTTTGAGTTGGATAACGGCATTTTGCAAGTTACTCCAGCAAAGAAATTAAAGTGGCACACTGACAACGTCAATGCTGTTCCAGGCCAGGGTGGAAGGTTTCTCATTAGGTTGCATCGTGTGAGTTGTCACAAGACCAGCTGTTTTATGAGATCCCTCACTTTGCAGGTGTGTGCTTTGAAAAATGTGCGTCCATTTTTGGTGTGGTGTTGTACAGTATGGTTTGTGATGTGAGAATATAATAATTTTTTTTCTTTAAAACAGAAAAAAATACATATATATGTATATTTGTAAAACCTTTCCTACCCTTTTAAACATCAACTTCTGAATATGTGCAACAAAGCACTTTTACTAATTAACATTGTTCGCAGCATTAGCCTATTTTTTTTAATAAGCTGAGATTTGTGTTGCCTAGACAACTTGTTCTGTGGGACAATAGTTTCCAAGAGTAGTTTTTTTTTTATCAATACATGCCTAGAGGCAGTACCTGCTTTCCCAACTGACTGTGTTGTTTTTACTCTGCTCAGGAATAATTAGGTCCAAATTCTGTTTATTTTTGTATTGTAGCCATGTTATGTACATATAGTAATGATACACAATGTGTACCATCCTCCTAATGAACAATATGAGAAATAGGGGGAGGGTTTTCACCTATTTGTTCTCCAAAATACATATATTCAAGTGTGCATTTTAAAAAACAGCAATGGACCTGGAGTAATTTTTAGTCTGAGTTATCTTTACCCACACAATAACCTGCCAGGTTTGTTGTTTTACAAAAAAAACTAACTGCCTTTCAAATTGGTTCAAACAGTTTTAACAAAAATAATTTCTTACATATTCTGTTGTTAGACATGGGACATGTCACGAGGAACATCAATTGGTAGCTCCTTCATTATTAGAAATCTTTCCGAATTCGCTACCTTTGCATTCTTTATTTAACTCGTGTACTTATTCATTGCGTAGAAAACTCAGTTTGTTTCTACGATGTGTGTTTGACTGACAAAGGTGTGTATTGATCCTGCAGATGAGGATGATGTGACGACCAGACCACACATATATTACTGTCGATCGCCCAACATGGAGGTCTTCACCTGCTGGTGGCATCCCCTTGACAACAGCTCCCAAGGAGATGACAACGTCACCTACACCCTGACATACTCCATAGAGTACGTACACCTAATAGGCCCTGTGTAAACTAGACACAACAAGAAGTTACCATCTTGACGACACACAACCAAGAGTCTAGTGTTATACTATTCTGTTTTTTAACAAAGCGCTAAACAATTTAATTGTATATTAAATAGACAATTGTTGAATAAGAATTGTAATAGTAACAGTAGTTATTTATAGGATTAAAAATAGGGATGTTTCTATACTGAATTCATAGCATATTCAGTACCCAACAAAGCTGAACACTCTAACAAGTTTTTTTGTTTTTCTATTAACAGTACACAGTGTTACTACGGTACGCGTTAGCCTGTCACGATTTACTGCCTGGGCGTTAGGTTGCTGTCCTTATCGTGTCTTGGCTCGTGTCCAAGCCCTTCTTCTTCCTGTGTTGACTGCGTGTCAGTTCCCTGACTCAAAGCTGGCCGTCCTTAACGTTGTGTTTTATGGGATTGTGGGCTGTTTTCTTGGTGCCTTTTTTTACATTGTCCCAGCTAATTATCCTATGAATTACAGTATACACTATGGTGGATCAGATATCAAGTGGTTGACTGATTGAGTAACGGAGATACATAACCAAACTCTTTAAGTGTTAAAACCTTTTAAATCACTGAGGAAATCGAGTGAGGTCTCACTGAAAAAGCCCCCAAAAAAATTATGATCTGGACACAGAATATAAAAGGTTAATTCAGCAATGTTAATGTCGTGATGAGCTGAACGCTCCCTACTTTACCTTAGCTAACCCACGTACGTCATGCCAAACCCTTGGATTAACCCACTTAAACGTTGAGTTAAAAGGGATGTACGTGCATGTATGTCGAGGAACCAGTTTAAGATCCGATTGAATTTTGTCCTGTTATACATTTAAAATACATCGAAAACACCAATATTCCTAATACTCTATTACGTCTAAACTCTATTTGACGTTTTAACAATTAAAAAGAAATCTTTAATTCAAGAATATCTTTATCAAGATAAATAGGCATTTTGGATATGGTCATAAAAAAAAAAGGATGAATCTTTACCCTTCGTCAAGTGGAACATATCCTGCTCGTTCCACGCGTCATCGTTGGCCTAGTAACACAAGATCAGACAGTCAAGTTTTTGAGTTCAGTGTGTCACAAGTGAAGTCATTGCGTGAGTTAGTTGGCAGCACTGGCAATGGCAAATTGGCTTAGCTTACATTTTATAGGAGATACTTAGGTCTTCTTTCCAAGACACAAACTAATCTCTGCTTCCTGCACGCTTGCCATGTCCTGTTGTTGTCTGAAACAGAAAATAATGTTTATTGTGACATTGTAAGGACATGAGTACAGCCTTGGTGACTGATAAACTGTTAAAACAGAAATAAATATAACACGCAATTGGCGTATTGTAATATATATATTAGGAGATTGTATGGCTAAGCCAATTGAAAAACAACATAATGGTCATTTTATAAGTGAAAGAATATCTAATATGCATCTGATTCTCCAACGAAAAAATACATATTTACGTTGTACATTTTCATAAACAATTTGCGTGGTGTGCTCGCTCTGCTCCCCCCCCCCCCCCCCCCTGCAATGTCACTTAAAAAACACTCCTTGTTTTGTATTTGCAGGAAGGAACAAATAATGGAGTGTCCAGATTACAAGACAGGGGGCCCCAACAGCTGTCATTTTGACAGCAGCCAGACCTCCGTTTGGAGGATTTACTGTATGGAGGTGACGGCCAGGACATCCAGGGGGAACTTCACCTCCAGGGAGCACTGTCTGGATGTGGCCGATATAGGTAAAGGTCAACGTGACTTGTATATAGGGCAACTATGATTTGGCTCTCTTACATAAATATGTACCAATGTGGCCACTCGACGCAGTATAAAACGTTTTGAATGAAAGAAATGAATACATTGTATTACATGAAGTAAAATTTGGTGAAAATGGTTTGTGGTTAAGGATAGGTAAAGCTCAACTAGAGGTCAGTATGGGGTTAAGCAAGGCCAGTTATATTTGACTCCAGCATAAATATGACCGATGTAGCCTCTTTGCCATATAAAACATTTTGAACATAAAGGAGAACATAAAACAACAAATAAGTGAGAATATTTTGGGTTTGGTATAGCACTACAACTATGTACTTATTTAGGGGGTAATCGAGCTATGAAATATTCCTGTCCAAAACCTGGAAAACCTCCGATATGGAATCAGGGCCTCCAAGAATGATTAAAAATTATCTAAGAACTAATTAAAAAACTCAAGCCAAATAAAACCAGATTACAACAATGAGTAGACTGCATTAGCTCTTGGGGTGACAGGGCTAAACAACTTCCAACAGTCGATTTCTTAATAATCACCGCTTTGTAATTTTGCCTAATTAGCAGCGGCAAACCCAAATGCCGTGAGATTTGTTGTTGTTGTCGTTTGAGCCCGTCCGTTTGTACACGCAAGCTAGTTTGCACGTGGCTGTCACACCGACAGGGGCCCCCAGCCCATGGACAAAGGCTCCATTCACGTCCAGTCTTGCCCTGGGGTCCATGTGACCAGAGAACCATATGATTGAAAGTCTCCTTGGTTTTTATAGTCTATGGCTATAGTTGAATTAAGGGCAGAGAAACCAGATCCATGCGGTCTTCCCTATCAAGGAAAGGAGGAGGAAAAGGGCCCTAAGCTTTCCATCTGTTTGCAGTTCAACAACCCCTCATGCTCCACTGTTCACAGTAAAAACACATGTGATACCCCTGGACCAATTGAATGATTTATATAGTTTAGGCCTATATGTACATGTTTGTTTCAACTTTGTCAACAAATCAGAATTTAAAATGGCGTTCGAGTGAACTGGCTGTAATAATTTGTCTGTGTACAGGCCATCACTCATTAATAAAATTGTACTCGATCAGTGCCCATTGTCTCCCTTTTGTTTAATGAGTTATTTCCTGAGGTTAAGTGAATATATCCGTGGCACTATACAGGGGCTAATAATTGGTATTATTGTAGCTTGGGTTGGTGTTACACCCATTACCAAAACCTGTCTATTTCTATTTCTGCCTATGTAAATCTCTTCTCTCCCTCTCCTGCAGTCTCTTCCCTCTTTCACACTGCAATATTGTTTTAATTATTTATGTCATTTTAATTCACTTGTGGGGCATTTAATAAGCGAAAACCCCCCAAAATTGTTTTGGTTTTTTTTTTATACAGTGGATGGTTATACCCATAACCAGAACCTGAATCTCTTATCTCCTTCTCTCTCTCACACTGTAATGTCTTTACATATTTTTTATTTGTTTTACAGTGCAGACGGACGCTCCGGTCAACTTGACGTACACGCTGGTTGAAGCCGGGGAGGATGAGAAGGGTCACACTGCACTGTTGTCTTGGACCTACCCGGTACCGGCGCACATCCAGTTCGGCTGGATCACCCTGGTCTACGAGCTGCAGTACCACCGGGTCGCCGAGCCCGGCAACTGGAAGGTGGGTGTGGGGTGACAGGGGTGGGGGTGGGGGTGGGGGTTCGAGGGGTGTGGGATGATCGGGGCGGGAGAAGGGTTCGAGGGGTGTGGGGTGGGAAAGTCTGAGTGGATGGATGAAAATAGAAAGGTTCTTTTATCACGTTAAAATTACAGTTTTGTAATGTAAACAGTACATTATGGCTGGTTACCACATGGAATACACACAATAAAAAACATCTGGTTATCCAAAATAATAGTTGAACACTTGCTAACGGTAACTGATTTAACATATGAGAGAATATCTTCCCGTAAATATCCAATCTATGTGTTTGCCATAAATACTTCAGATCTATATTACAGATGTCTATGATACATATCCATAAAAACCTTATGCTTCTACACGGACTAAACAATTTGTATTGTTTATATTTACTGTTCACACTAGCATGTTTACTGTGAAATATGTTCTCTTACACTGTGTGCAGAGATTTGGTGTGTGAAACGACTTTTGTCTATGTGACATACTCAATGACTATCACAAGGCACCAGCATATCCTGTAAATATGTTATTAGATATTTGTGAGAGTATCAAAGGACTCAACTTAGAACATTGTTTTCGTAACGCCCATACTGAACACTCATACTATTTAAGAGTTGGCGACTTGTGCAAAACAATTTAGAAAGTTTTATTTTTTGAATTTTGGAATATTGAAAGAGTTTTTTTTTAAGGATTATGTTTGAAATGCTGAAATTTGAAATTCATTTTCATTATAAAAAAAAATTCTTCCAAAATCAGTGCGACAGTGACTGCCAGTTTATCCAATAACTAACCAAAACAAGGAAAAGTCACATTTCAAAAACAGATTGGTTTCATTATATTTTTACACAATCTTTATACAATAAGCACATAACGTTTCTAAAACCTTTCAATATGGTTAAAGTGCGGTTTATATTTTCCTTCGGGAGGGTAATTGAAGGGAAACCTTTTCTTACACACCCCCATTATTATCTCAGGGTCTTCTTTGCCGATGGAAAAGCCTTTGTATTTGCTTGAAACATCGAGCCACTATAAAGAAGATATAGCACACAGCGGACTAGCATCTCCACATGTTCGCTTCTTGGCCACAGTTCTCTTTGTAAAACACACGTCTATGTCAAAGGGACATTTAGACACATACAACTCATATTGACCGGTCTGGTTCAAAGTGGATGATGTTGTGATAGGACAGGAGGATGACACTCGTCTTCATCGCTGTGTCGTGTGTTTGTCTCCCCCTGCAGGTGAAGGGGCAACTGCGCGAGCCCCGCGTGGCGCTGATGGGTCTGCCAGTCGGGGACTACGTGGTGCGGGTTCGCTGTCGATCGCGCAACAAAGGCCTCTGGAGCAAATGGAGCTCCTCTGTGTTGCTTAGCATCCCAGCCGAGCCCTCGCCAGGTAACGGCTGTTTTATATGTATGTTCATTCTTTGCCGTTTGATTTATTTTTATGGCCTCTTATATACAGTACCAGTCAAAGATTTGAAACACACTGTCCCATTCACTTTCAACGGCCAAACGTTTGACTGGTACTGTATATTAATTTGCGTTTTATTTTTATTTTATTTTTGTCGTCACATTCATGTGGTTTGTTTAATGTTCTGTCACTTTTTGTATACAGTACTGTGAGTACGTCTTAGGCAGGGGATGCTGTTTTGAAGGCGAATGGTGCTCACACCAAATGTTGATTTGATACAGCTTTGCTTTTCCCTTGCTTTGTATTTTACAAATTCATAAAAAAAAATAAACAATTAACATTTATATTTTAATATTTTATTTTTCTAACTTTAAGACTTCACACCTGCCTAAAACCTTTGCACAGTACTGCATGTCCTATGTGACCACCACAACATATAATGTGGCCAATGACTTCAGAATGACAGGCAGAATGCGCACACTGAACTATGATTTAATACAAAAATGTTCACTCCCCACATTCATATCTTCAATCAGCAGGATGGTGCTCAATGTACAATTCAAATTCAGGGCATCGGATTTAGCTTTTTACCAAGAAAGTGCAGGTCTATGACTATGGTTGAATGATTATAATACATATTCAACAAAACAGTCGTCTAAAGTCTTTCTTCGTTTTTTTCCCATTTATGCTCTAATATCATATATGTTCAGGGAACATGAGTGGATCGTGCGTGTGTGTGTGTGTGTGTGTGTGTGTGTGTGTGTGTGTGTGTGTGTGTGTGTGTGTGTGTGTGTGTGTGTGCGTGTTGTTTTAAGGGTGTGTTGTGCCTTCTCGCTCTTCACAGACAAGCTGCTGGCTCTGATCTTGGCTACAGGGGTTGGTGTTGTAGCCCTCTTGGTCATCAGCTTTGGAATTATCCCTCAGAGCAAGAGGTGGGTGAAAGTAGGACGCTCGCTCTCGCCCTCTCTTTCTCTCTCTCTTTCTCTCTCTCTCTTTGTCTCATTCTCTTTGTGTCTGTCTCTCTCTCTCTCTCTCTCTCTCTCTCATTCTCTCTCTCTCTCTCTCTCTCTCTCTCTCTCTCTCTCATTCTCTCTCTCTCTTTTCTCTCTCTCTCTCTCTCTCTCTCTCTCTCTCTCTCTCTCTCTCTCTCTCTTTCACTCTAACACACACACACACAAACACGTCCTCTTATCGATTGATGAAGTGTGGGTTGTGTAAAAAGTGCGAACCCATTACCGTCAGCTCTCCCTTATATAACCTTTGATTAGTTTGCGTATAGAGATGCTCGGCCCTTCATGACGTTGTGCACACATCATCTTATTAGTCATGGCTTGTCACACAGACAGTATTACCCCTAGAGAGGTTTAAATATGATTATATTGCCTACAGCAGAGCAGATCAACCAGATGACCCCACCCAAACCCTAATCCTAACCACATGACACCACCCTAACCCTAACCACATGACCCCACCCTAACCCTAAACCTAACCGCATGACCCCACCCTAACCCTAACCACATGACCTAAACCTAACCCTAACCACATGACCCCACCCTAACCCTAACCACATGACCAAACCCTAACCACATGACCCCACCCTAACCCTAACCACATGACCAAACCCTAACCACATGACCCCACCCTAACCCTAACCCTAACCACATGACCTAAATTTAACCCTAACCACATGACCCCACCCTAACCCTAACCACATGACTCCACCTTAATCCTAACCACATGACCCCACCCTAACCCTAACCACATGACCCCACCCTAACCCTAACCACATGACCTAACCCTAACCACATGACCCCACCCTAACCCTCAACCTAACCACATGACCCCACCCTAACCCTAAACATGACCTAAACCTAACCATAACCACATGACCCCACCCTAACTCTAACCACATGACCCCACCCTATCCCTAATCCTAACCACATGACCACACCCTAACCCTAACCACATGACCTAACCCTAACCACATGACCCCACCCTATCCCTAACCCTAACCACATGACCCCACCCTAACTCTAACCACATGACCCTAACCCTAACTACATGACCCCACACTTTCTCTCAGCCTAGGCAGCTTTAAAATGGCCATGTTTTTAGGTTTTTTTTATTGAGCAGGGGACCCAACTTGTCATATTTGTTTCAACACCTTAAATAAAGGGTTGAAGGTTAAGTTAAAGGATTTCCTTTTAGCACTCTGCTACTCTACGGTTATCAGTTGCTCTGCTGTTTGTTGTTTGATTCACATGCAGGTTCAATGCTTGTACTTGGACTGTTCTGTGTGTTGATGTGGATGTGTCTATGTATGTTCATGCAAAAAATAAAAAATAAAATATATATATATTGATTGTTGTATCTTTTAATAGGATAAAAGCCTTCTTTCTGCCACCAATTCCGAAGCCCAGAATCAAAGGGATTGATCCGTCACTATTGAAGGTAAACTTCTCCGACACACACATACTCTCCTTGACGACTTTTAGCAGGTCCCCCACAAAATCGACTGCCATTTTGATAACGCTGCTCCTCCTCTTCCTCTTCTTCCTACATAATTCCTACCTCCTTTATCACCCCTCATATTCTTTACCTCTATTTTTCCTTCCTTATCCCTATCCCTTTATTTTCGTCCTTCCCTCATCCTCTTTTTCATCCGTCCGTTCTCCCGTCCTCCCCTCTCTCTCTCTCTCTCCGCCACACCTCCTTCTCCATCACTCTCACTCTCCCCCACCCTCCCTCCCCACACACTACCCCCCCCCCCCCACACACACACACACACACACACACTTCTCCCCTCCCACTTTCGTCTCCTTTCCTTGCACTCAGAAGGGGCGCATCGACGAGATCAACCGTCACTTCATCTCGTTCCACGGCTACAAGCCGCCGCGCTACACAGAGGAGGTCTGGGATCAGGTCAGCATGGCCGATGACAGTCAGCCCTTCCGGGACTTCCCGGGGGTCTCGCCCAGCTCCGACAAGGGCGACACCTTCATCAATCCGACCCCGGCCATGGGAGCCTCTCTGGCCAGCCGCTACCAGCTGATCCAGTCCAGGACGGGCCCTTACACTCCGGGCCCCCCTCCCTACTGCTCCAGCCCGGCCGTGGCCCTCCCACGCCCCGGCACCGACCCCTCCCCGTGGTCCTGGCCTGGCACGGAGGCGCCGGCTCCGTACCAGCCAGAGATGATGTCGTTTCCCGGGACGGACTACAGCGTGTTGGGGGCCACGAGTCCGGCCGCGGGGAGCCTGGTCCCTTCCCCCGCCGTCCCTTTCTTCACTGTCACCAGCACCAGCACCAGCACCAGCACCAGCACCAGCACCAGCACCAGCACCAGCACCAGCACCGGCACCAACATCCCCAATGCCGTCACCACGCCTCAGGACTTCTACACGTGCGTTCACGTCATGAGCGGGAGCACTGAGGTGCATCTGGTGCCGTGCGTGCCCATCGCCGAGGCTCCTCCCCGGCAACACATCCTGCCGGAGCAGGAAGCGGAGAAGAAGAAGAAGCAGCAGCTGCAGCAGGCCGACTATCTGACGTCCGCCATGGAAAATGCCATGACGACGGGGATGGGGACAGAGGACGGCGGCGCTCCAGACCGGGGCAGCGACGAGCAGAACGAAGCGGCTCTGCCTTTGCTGCCGGTTGCCATCGACAACAGGATTTGACCCATGTGTAAGGATCACGCAAGGGCACAAATATATGAAACACGCACACACACACACACACACACACACACACACACACACACACACACACACACACACACACACAGTCCAAAGACTGAGGAATGAGAGGACCTCTTTAAAGCACGTTGCAAATGCTTACGGTATATCCTTTATCACAGAAAATGCAGACACGCAAAATACGCAAAGTGGATCGCCCAAGGAATTTATTTATGCTGTAATAAAGACTTGAATATCAAGTTAAGGAGATATTTTACATCTTTGCTGCTTAACAAACGTTGAACGAATGGATAACTGTTTCACATAGAAGAAAAATGTATCTGGTGGCGATCTGCTAAGAATGTTTTGATGCAGAAAGTGAACCGGTTCATAGGAATAGGGACTGGCTCCATAACTGTTTCAATTCAGATATTGCGTGTGTATTTTTCAAATGGCACTGGATATGGCATAACACTGGATTAAAAATGTGTATCAGTATTTAGGTGATCGATTGGAAAATAAGCCTCCAGGAGGTGGTCCCTTTCCCAACAATCCAGGTTTTAACGCTCCAAATTTATCTTTCTGAGAATGCCACTTCCACATAATGAAGACTTTCTGTATTAGTTTAAGAAATTCCAATGTAGATGGGAGGGTATCGAAGCACAAGATTATAATTTACCACTTTAAAGTTAATCTTAAAAGTATATGTGAATATTTTTGGATGGTTTTGATCCAAAAGCAATCCTAAAAAGTAGTGTATGAAACTTTATCTTTCAGTACAAAGAAAACTGAGAGTCATTTATAAAAGTGTCGCTCTCTTTAGAAATTGCTTGGATTTAAAGATTTAAAGATTTAAATTGCCAAGCACTTAGCAACGCACACAAATAGAATCACCTGAACAAATCCTCGGTTTTGGAAGGTGGTTCCTCAAACTTAATACGTCTCAGCACAGAAATAATTTTGTAATAATATTGATGGCATTTGACCCACCTGAAAGGGTCAAGAATTGCACTGATTGGGAAAAAATATTTGAGCGGAACTAAATAAAACCATAATTGCCTAAAAAGGTTTAAACTAATAGCACTTAGAGATCTGCTCTTGGCTTGTACAAGGACATCTTTGAATATGTTCTTGAATAGACCCGCTGTGACAAAACCAATGTCTCCATCCAAAAGGCCTTCGACAGGTATTGAAAAAAAAAAATCTTTCGAGAATTCGAGTAGAACACATTAAGTTACAGCTGCAGTGATAGTTTTTTTTTGTGGTTGTACTTTGTATTTTTAAACAAAGCCTGAAACAGAAATAGGAACTCATCTCGAAAATCTCGATAACCTCACCCAAACGGCCATCTTGATAAACAAGCCATCTCTGTTCTTCTCAACTTATTCTGCTCTTGTTACATTTTGACTGCGTATGGTTCCTGATTGAAACTGAAATGTATAACTAATTTATCTCTGTGAACTTCTGTTTTTTCTCTCTTCGAACTGTAGAACTCTGTAAACCAGCAATATTACGCAGTGTATTTATGTCTTTATTGTTGGGTTTGAGGTTATATTGTTCAATACAGTCAATTCAGGAATTATTCTCAGTCTATTTAGTGAGAAACATTTAACAAGTTTCTCGTCTAACATTAAGAATCATCAAGATTTTTTATGTTATTATTATTAAAGATGCGCTATGTAGATACATGTTTAATTAATTGTAATGGTTTATAAATATGTACTTGTTGATTTTTATTTATCTCTTGCTCTTATAGTTACTTATTGAGTAAGAAATTAAAAGCTTTAGATCATTAACAGAAATTTACAGATTAAACTTATATAGTGCAGCTTTAATATTGTCGTTGTTCTTTTTCAAATGACTAGAAAATTGTAGCAGCACGGTGGCTCGGTGGTTAGCACTGTTGCCTCACAGCAAGAAGGTCCTGGGTTCCATCCACACCTGACCCAAGGGCGTTTCTGTGTGGAGTTTGCATGTTCTCCCCGTGTTCGCGTGGGTTTCCTCTGGGTACTCCGGTTTCCTCCCACAGTCCAAAAACATGCAGGTTAATTGGTGACTCTAAATTGCCCGTAGATGTGAGTGTGAGTTGTTGTCTGTCCCTGTATGTCGGCCCTGTGATAGACTGGCGACCTGTCCAGGGTGTACCCTGTGTCCGCTGGGATAGGCTCCAGCCCCCCCGTGACCCTGTACAGGATAAGCGGTAAAGTTAATGGATGGATGGATAGAAAAATGTATATTTACTAAATAGAGCTCAAGAATAAACGTTGTCTATTTGTTTTTCTCCTCAATTCTGCTCGTTGATGTTCATTGTGGTCAACCCTGTGCTCTGATAATTCTGTGCCTTTGTTTTTTTTTTTTTTTTTTTTACTTTACTCCACTGGAACTTGCCTGCGCTAGCTATTCTCCTTTTTGTTCCGCCCCTTCTTCACTCTCCACTCTTAATACTCAGGGGACTGTTCAATGGTGTTGAACCGAGTTAAGCGAGGAAGGACGGCAAAGGCCTTGTGTCTCTCTGCCTACTCTGTTTCTTTGTTCAAGTGTAAATACACGTCAAAATCGTATTCATTCAAATGTTTAACTAGAGTCTATTGAGTAAAGTAGAATTAAGATGTTTTTTGTTTTTTTTAAGTGGTTTCATGTTGCTTGATGGTCTGTTGAGAGGTGATTCTAGTAGTCAAATGTGTATCTCACATAGGAGCCCCTACGTAACTTTTATTATTGGTGGTAGCACTCACAAGTTGTAAACTAATGCAACATAAAAGTATTTTATTTTCATGTTTCCCAACTTCATGTAAGCTATATATAAACAGGTTAAGCTACATACTTCTCCGTAATATTTCTAAGATTGTGACCCTAACTTTGAACACAAAGACAACTTTTATGGACCACTGCAGTAACTGACAGCAGTAGAATTTGTACCAGTGAATTTGAAAAGTACATTGTTCATTGTCTAGTCATTTTTTTGTTTTTTGTTTTTTCTCGGGGTCTGTGCAGTGTAACTGCAAACCTGTTGTTTTTGTTTGTAGACATTATTAATATTAGGGGGTCTATGCAGTGTAACTGATACAGACTTTTCAAAGCACTTTGTCTGCAGATGCGCCTTTATCGATTCGAATGAAGATGGCTTGAGCGTTCAAGCATAAAATGATTTTTGAAGTGTTAGTTGAGAAGTGCTAGTACCAGTAGCAGCCTCGGTTGCACAAATAAATGTCAATAAGTGTCATCGCTAGACCAAATTTAGTCCCAAATACATTTAGTCCCAAAAGGATCAATACACAATGCACACATACAAACAAATGTACTTCTCCTACAAGTTTTTACATCACCACTGCCACTGCTGTTTTAATCATTCCTGTACTAATCTAAATATTCCCTTCGTCTTCAGTTATGTGAGGAGTCACAGGTGAATGTTAGATTGTTATTCTCACTTATAGTGTACACAAACACACAGAGAATTGTTTTATTTATGAAAATGCTCCTGTTAGTTTGAAGAGTGAGGCAAAAGTCACTGGTTTGCAGAGCCAGGGCTGGCGCTACTCAGCAATTGTCAGCATTCAATTAAACAATTTACAATTTCTATTCATTTTCGGTAATACCATTGACAAACCTTAGTTAACAGAAGATGTTTGTCAAGACCATCAAACTATAAAATAGCATTACCTCTATAGCACTGTCGTGGTCAAATTACTATCTTGTCGTCAAAACAGTCTGTTGCAACTCCAACAATGTGTCACAAAGTGCCATAGTATAGACCCTGGTCATGGCTGCCGTCCCAGCTATATTTGTTTTATTTGTCTATATTTGTCAGTAATAGCGTCGGTAAGAGTTGTTCTCTGTTGAAGCTTTAGTGGCACCTGCTGTATGCACTTTCCCATCTTAGAAAATAAAATGTATAATGCTGACCTGCTGCCTTGGGTAATTTCTTTACACATTGTGTCATCCAGACAGACGAAGACACACAACTAACTTGGTTAATTTACATACTTTGTGTGTGTGTGTGTGTGTGTGTGTGTGTGTGTGTGTGTGTGTGTATCTGTGTGCCTGTTGTTCGTATCAGTGTGAGATACTGACCCAGCAACATTTATTAGCCCTGCATTCTGTGTCTATTAATAGAGACAGACTGATTGTCCAGTGTGTTTTAGACAAGCGCTTTACACACACACACACACACACACACACACACACACACACAAACTATACACACACTGTATACACACAGCATACACACACAACCTTATATACACACACCGTACACACACCACACTCACCACACACACCAATTATCATTAATAGACAGACTGATTGTCCTCTGTGTTTTAGATAACACACACTATATACACACACACAATATATACACACACAAAAAACATATTTGACTAAACTATATAACTCTGTGTGGGCGACTGACCAAGTCACTGACCTGGCCCCTCCCCATACCTTTCTGACCTCCTACAACCCTGTGGTTTTGTTTTGGTGGCTGAGGTGGGCCGCTTATAGCAGAGGGAGGAGGTGTGATGTCACAGGGGTGTCGGGTGCTGTGAGGGAGGGTCCTCGGAGAGGCAGTCGAGGGGTGAAGGGTGGGGGGGTGACAGGACTAGGAGAAGGGGTGTGGGGTATGGGGGGGTGGGGGTGGGGGTGGGGGGGGGGTGGAATCTAAGTTTAGGACTCAGTGTCAGTCCCTCGAATCCCACCACCGATCCCACTACACTCCGCTTGCGGAAAACGGCGGACCACAACACATACCACCAGGTAAGCTCTCCCCCCCCCCCCCCCTTTTCCGCATGGAAGCTGTGTTGGAATTCTGTTCAAATTAATAGGTCGTGTAAATTAGATTCAAGTATATTTTTCTTTCCACTGAGACTATTTGGCTTCTTTTTTTTTTTTTTGGGTCAGTCAAAACCACTTGGTCTGGCAGGCATAGAGGGCAGCTGCAATCAGGGCTATAAATAGACCAACCCTAGCAGGCAAGTCATCCTGTTCTCTCTGACTCACGCAAACAAGCACATACACATTGCGTATCTATACGCCTAAAATTAAATTAGTCAAGTGACTAGAGTAGCTTATTTAGTGTCAGTGTTGCGAAGACTACATGGGCTTATGTGTGTGAATATGAGAGACTTTAAACTAATTCGTAACAACTGCCACATCAACCATTTTGCCTGTTTTCTGCCACACGTTCTCTCTGTCTTTCTCTCTCTATCACACTCTCACACACAAAGAAGTAGTGCACTCATACTACTCAAGTAGACAATGGTGGTATGCAAAGTATAAAAAGCATAATTTCGTTTTAATCTAAGTCGAAAGGCGGAAAATAGACTGATGTGTTGTGTGTATGTCTCTTCAATTCCTCTTCCAGAACGTCACATTATAGCAGATGACTATTTCACATAACAGGTCCCCAAAGTTTTATGTTGGTACTCTTTGGTTTATTGAAAGCCTAATGGAGGTTGTGTGTGTTAGTCAGCTGGGCTATGTGTTATGTCTTAACGTTGGGCAATCGTCAGTGAAAAGCTAAACACTTATCACCTTCTTTAGAACAGCAAAGCCTTCCTGACACTCAACCTAAATATTATTTTGCTACACTACTGTTTGTATGTACTGTCTGTGAATGTATATGTATGTTTTTTGAAGTATTGTGAAGTAACCTAGCAATAAATCAACAACTTTAGCCAGCACTTTAATGTTTGTGAGGCAAGTGGCCAAGTAGCCTTGAGGATAGGAGAGTGAGCTTGACATCAGTAGGGCGCTCGCTGCTTGAAGCTAGTGAAAAGAGAAACAACTATTCATAAATTAAATTTAATTTTGAAAACCAAATAAAACAAATGTTCTTTGTTTGTTTGTTGCCCTTTAGAATAACCTGCCATGTAGATACAACATCCTCTCCACATATCACATAAAAAAAAAGCAGTGAACTTAGATTTTCACCAAACTGACACATTGACCTGTCTCTGCTTGGTTCTGACGTCACCCAGATAAGTGTAGTAACCTGTGAACGCAAGTTACTATGAGTCTATTGTTGAGTATCTTCGAGGATAGCTCTCCCAGTCCCATTAATTCAATTTGTGTCAACTGTGCCTTGACCCTGAAATGCCGAAAGGAAAACGGATTCAGTTGCCATGGCGTCCGCAAGCCCGAGCGCGCAGGAAGGGGATCAAACCGTTCCGGAGGCGGTGGAGGACACAGAAGCTTCCGTAGAAGCCATCCAGTCCCATTACCTGCGATGCCCGTCCCCCAGCAAGTATGAACGTGAAACACGTGTTGCATGACCTTACATGGCGTCGTCACGCCAACTCTGTTGTATCTGCAAAAAGGATGGTTGAGCTGACAAAGTGATACATCTCTATTCAAGTCAGTGTGTTGCATTAGTCCTTTTCTCAACAAGTATAAATTGAAGATAGTCTAAGGACATTTGAGCGGGGTGTGTCGCAGTTCAAATGGAACAAATTAGACCACCAACTTATGAATGGTAACCATTCACTATGAATTCCATCTGCATACACCGGTGTCCATGAACAGCCAAATCCATCCTTATTCACTTAATTTATTTCCAATTCTTATTTCCCTTTTAACAGTGACACTATGTGAGTTTGTGTCCGAATAAAGCAACTGTCCCTTTCATCTAGATTAAAAAAATTCAGATGTTTCAATGGCATAAGTGTGTACCAGAAGTATGCAACTGTTAAATACATTATGTTAGCTGTGATTACTTTTCAGCTACAGGCTGTGGGATTCTTTTTTTAATTAAATACCTGATAAACCTATCAACAGCTAATGATAAAAAGAACACCAAATTTATGGACCCCTAGATTGTTCAGAAATCCTTTTCTTGTCTGATCTTTCTTTCCTGTTATGCCTTGACCATTCATATTAGCATAGATAACGACAGTCAAGTGTGTAAAATTCATCTTTGAACCGTCAAGCGTCTAACAGCACACAATTATAAGAGATGGGTCACTGCTACAAGAAGGCCCACCAGAAGAGCTACCAAGTAGCACGATGGGTTAACACTGGAGTCATCTCAGCGAACACCTTGAGGTGTCGGTTCGAAACCCGCTTCCTATTGCAAAATGTGTTTGTTACACTGTGTTTAAATGCGTTAGATGCGAATGTCAGAAAGCTCAACAGGTTAAAACAAGGGCTGACAATGTGACAGACCGGAGTGACTTGGGTTCTAGTCTGGTCGTTATTCAAACCATTTGTCTTTGTTACATTACATTCATTTAGCAGACGCTTTTATCCAAAGCGACTTACAAAAAAATTGTGCCTACAAAAAAATTGTGCCTACAAAAAGATAAGGTAAATTCTACAAGATAAGGTAAATTCTAAAGTGCATCCCTGACCTAATCTTCTACATAAGAGCTGGTCAATGCAGGACTTGAACCTGCGCTGCAATGAGTTCCCGTTTCAGCAGTAACACGCAGAGCTATTTGAGAGCTCTTCTCACCTCGCTCCTCCACCTTAGTTAAACATTGAAACAAAGATAATAAGAAACCAAGAAGAGACTCGAACCCAAGCCCCTCTGAGCAGTAACATTGACAGCACCTGAATTAACCTGCTAAGCTATCTAACAGCAGTGCTCAGAAGATGTCGAAAAGCACATTTAAACGTAATGATTCAAATACATTTTTGTAAGAGGAACCTGGAATTGAATCAAGGCCTTTAAGACTTACAGCGATAGTAACAGGAGCTCTAGACCACTGGGCTACAGGGCAGCTCTGCGAAAGGGTAGGGCAGAGCTGACTGTTGAGCTATCTGACAGGTGTGTTCTAAACTTCTAGCGCATTTAAACATAGTCTAACAAAAACATTTTGTAACAGGAGGACGGATTCAAACCTATACCTCAATGAAACATTTTCTCAGGTGACTGTAGCACCTAATCAGTTGAGCCACATAAGAGCTACTCATACATCAGCTAGTTCACCTCATTTAAACATGTGACAAAGATAAGACAAGATTTCAACTCAAGTGACTTCGACTTGTTAAAAGTTACAGCACGTATTTTAAACAATATGATCAGTGGGTCAGCTTGGTTTAACTCTTTCGCAGTTGTTTAAAAGTTCATCTCTGGATAAAATATGAAGCTGGATTTGAACCCACAAACCAATAACAGGTTTCCCACGGAGCTCCAGCGTTTACCGATTAAGCTATTTCTTTGCATTGCTGCTTTTCTCTCCTTCTGCATGTTTAAAAGTAACCTTGGGGTAGGATTTGAACCAACGACATCTTGTGTAAGTGGAGGGTAGTAACATCTCATCAGATATTTGATAGTTATTGCATACTTAACTGCAGGACCTCATTGTTTCCTGCTTGGAATCCTATCAAGTTAACAGGTTATGTTGTGGGTTCAAACCTGACATCAACTTCACTGTTAGAGAACGCGTCTTTATGTTAAAGTGTTAACGTGTGCTTAATGTTCACCAGCTTGATATGCCAACAATACATTGGTAGTTGAGTTAGTTTACAAACACATCACTCAAAGACTGGAAGCCTTATTACAATAAAACTATACTCTTTAAAAGAGCTTTCTGATTGATGACAGTATATTTGATATTGATGTGTTTTTTTATGCTCTCTTTATTGATATAAATATATATATATAAATATAAAACATTTTAACTATTTTCTCTGTAGCACTTTCAGATTCAGAGTCTTACAAGGAAAACTGTGTGTTACACATAAAATTAATTATTATTATTATACAGTCAAGATGTTTATTATGTTTATACACATGCATGATGTCACCAAGAATAACAAAGAAATAGTCACAACCCCAAAGTAAATGTACAAACGTAAAAAAAAAATGTAAAACTTAAAAAATAATACAATAATTCCAAAACAGGGAATATATGAAAATGTTGGAGTAGAAATATACTAATTAGTTAGCGTAAGTTTTTCTGAGACTGGCTTTGCATAACTTTTAATATTGTACTTGGCCCGTTTGTCCTTTGCAGTTTCTCCATGGTGTCAGAGTCCAGATTCTCCATGATATCCGGCTCAGATGCCGAGAGCATCTTCATGGAGCCTATTCACCTCTCCTCTGCCATCGCTGCCAAACAGATCATCAACGAAGGTGATGGTGAAGCCGGAACATTGCCGTGTGTTAACAGACACTGTCAGAGGAAAACGTGTCATTGCCATAAAAAGACCACAAGTGTGCGTGCATGTGTGTGTGTGTGTGTGTGTGTGTGTGTGTGTGTTTGCGTGTGTGCGTGTGTGTGTGTCTGTGTGAATGAGGTGTGAAAAGTGCGCAATGCGTGCGTGTGTGTGCGTGCGTGTGTGTATGCGTGCGTTTTAACACATCGCCCATCTCACGTCTCCTCCAGAGCTGAAGCCTCGCGGGATCAGAACAGAGTCGGTCCCGGAGTCCATGCTGGAGACGGCGGAGCAACTGATGGTGGAGGACCTCTACAACCGGGTGAAGGACATGATGGACGACCGCAGCCCCTGGAACACGCCCTGCGTCATGGACATCCAGCGGGCCATGGTGCAGGACCGCCTGGAGACGCCCTTTAACCCCGTGGACGAGGTGTGGCCCAACATCTTCATAGGAGAAAAGTGAGTTGGGATTGTGGGGGGATGAAGCCTGGCTCTTAATGTTTGTGTGTGTGTGTGTGTGTGTGTGTGTGTGTGTGTGTGTGTGTGTGTGTGTGTGTGTGTGTGTGTGTGTGTGTGTGTGTGTGTGTGTGTGTGTGTGTGTGTGTGTGTGTGTGTGTCTGTCTGTCCGTCTGTCTGTTTTCAAGCCAAATGCTCAGTTAGGAGTAAGAAAGGAAAACATGCAAAAGCTTAACCGTCCTTTAATTGCCTATAGGTTAATAATTGTTTTAAAAGATGACATTCAAGTGGATAAAAGGCTTTACCTTAATGAACATATGTACTAATGGGCAATCCACAATAAAAATGACCACCTTAAAAATTAAAAGTGAGAATCCTGACATTACCATCTAACCGGTACACCTTCGTAACATTCAGGTCGGTGGCGGTGAACAAAGGCCGTTTGAAGAGAATGGGCATTACTCACATTCTGAACACCGCGCACGGCACCGGGGTGTACACAGGCCAGGCCTTCTACACGGGGATGAGCCTGCAGTACATGGGCATCGAGGTGGACGATTTCGCAGACGCCGACATCTCTCCGCACTTTCGCACGGCCGCCGAGTTCCTGGACGAGGCCTTGCTGACACACAAAGGTCTTTGATTTAAAGTTTTCTATAATTCAGATTGGGAAACGGTTAAGTCTTTAAATATTTCTTAAAATGGATTTGAGAGGGCATTGGGTTGACTCCCTACACCTTCAGTAAGTGTGGGGCCCACACAGTGGCCAGAATGTCCAGTAACTAATGTGTTGTTATGGTGATTTCAAATTTCTTTTTTTTTCTAACTTTATTATTTTACTTTTTTATTTATTCACTAAATGTCGTACAAAATATATATAATTACTAACAATCTAGGGATGAAACTTTTTGAATTAATGCAAGCAAATAAGTGTTACTTTCTCCTATGTGGGGCCCATGATGAGTGATATGATGACATAGCATAACATGACTTGACATATGTTGACATTTCAATTTTTTTTGGCGCTACCCCACCCTAACCTTATCTACCCTACCTAGTGTGTACTCCGAAGCAAGCCGTTCAATTAACTTCAAAAGACTTTATTCAGCTATAGGAGTAGTTTATACATATATTTAAGACTTTGGCAGACTATATTAAATAAAGCAAGGCTGCCTCATATTAGAACATTTTAGAGGTATTCCCTGGCTGTTTGTGAAGTGATCGGATAAAAACAACAAAATTATCAAACTTAATGACTTTGCAGTTCAAGTTACACCAGATATGCGATTATGATTTAAATTAAGCCATAATCCAAATGTTCAGTAGCTGGTTTAATGTAGCAGTACTATATACATATTAATCTGTGGTTGCACTGGTTAAGAAAGGGTTCTTATTGTTCATAGGTAGTTCTATGTAAATATCAGAGAACATGTCTGATTTATTTGATATACTTGTTTTGTTTTTTGTTTTTTTACTGTAAGTAAAAAAGGTGTCTACTTCATAAATAACTCAGTGCCAAAGTTCTAATAGTTCATGGTGTATTTTCGGCTTATGTAGGTGACATAATCAATGATCCTAATAGGTTTATCTGAAAAGCTTTTGGAATGCAACGCCATGCTTCGTGTAGCCTAATCCGACCGCTACTTAAATTGTTCTTTCCTCATGGTTAGACACCCAATTTTTGAAGCTTTCTTTTTTCAGAGGAACTCGAGATAAAGCTATTCCTGTCTTTGTCCATGCATGAGTCACGGTCTCAAGCCCCTCATTCATTTAGCGATGCTCATTAAAATACAATATAACTACCTTCATATTATATTATTAATATATATATATATTATTTATATATATATATATAATATTATTAATATATATATATATATATATATATATATATATATATATATATATATATATATATATATATATATATATATTACGAATTTTTCTTTTTTTTTTTTATATTTTTACACATTTTTTTTTTTTTTTTTCATTCATTGAAGCTAATTGCTATCTGAAACTTAACAATATCAATACTGTCCATCATGATTTTATAACTGTCTAGTCAAAACTCAAATGATGTTCTCTTTATATACATACATAATGTGTACTATTAACTGCTTATATTACACAACCTAAAGAGTATACAATATATATTTTTCTACATACAAGTTGTTGACAACTAAAATGCCGGGCAATGTTGGAAAAGCATGCCATGTAGGCCTATTGAGAAATCATAACTGGCACATCATGCAAGATTACATTTACAATAGTAGTAGCATGACAAGATAATGGGTCCACCTTAGTCACCCCATAATACGTAACCTTTGCTTGACATGAATACATGGAAAAAGTGTACAAAATGTCACAGGGTGAGTTAAAGAGCTAAAGACTGGCCCCTGCTGGTTATAAACTGCTACTAGGGATTGACCCATACCCATGTCTCACACTCAGACTGTAGTTAGTTAACCTTGCATGCAATTCAGTTTAAGAACATATGCTATACTGAGTATACAATATTCAATGCCATAAAAAAAATTCCAGAAAACAAAAAAGAAATTTAAAACACCTTCAAATATGATCCATCTTGTTGTCAAAGATTTTAGTTTCTACAGGTTTAAACGTGTACTGACAACAGACCACATCTCTTTTTAAACCCTTCTCGACAGGTAAAGTGCTGGTGGACTCCATGATGGGCGTGAGTCGCTCGGCCGTCCTAGTGGCCGCCTACCTGATGATCTTCCACCACATGACCATCATGGAGGCCCTGACCGCGCTGAGGAAGAAGCGCGCCATCAACCCCAACGAGGGCTTCCTGAAGCAGCTCCGCCAGCTCAACGAGGACCTGATGGAGGAGAGGGACGAGGATGACGACGAGACGCTCAGCCAGAGCTCCGTCATCGACATGCGGGCGCGCGTCTTCGGCGACGACGAAGAGGAGGAGGATGACGACGACCACGAAGAGGAGAGCATGATGGGCGTGAAGGCGCAGTCCATCATGATGGAGGAGGAGGAGGATGGGAGCAGCGTGATGAGCAGCGTGGCGTCCACCGCCGCCGGCTTGAGGCAGGCTTTGAACGGAGCGCCGGAGAACCGGGGAGAGGCGCCGGAACCGCCGGAAGGCTACCCGCTGGCGCCGGCGCTGCCCGGGTCAGAAGGAGCCGGAGAGGAGGGAGACGAGGACGGTGACGACGTGAGCAGCGTGATCCGCGAGTGGCAGAAGAGGAACGAGAAGTACCAGAACGATGGCTGGTGGGAGGCGCAGCTGAACAGCGATGAGGAGGAGGAGGGGGAGGGGGAGGAAGGAGGAGGTCGGCCTCCCGGCGGCGCGGCGAGGCTCGGCACGGGAGACAGGGGGGAGGAGGGAGACCTGGAGAGCGTGACCAGCGAGGAGGTGCGCGCTGTGAAGGAGCGGGTGAAGCGCCGAACCCGGCGGGCCCCCTCCGACTCGGTGTCCACCGCCAGCTGCAGCAGCTACTCCGACCTCTGGAAGCAGCGCCTGAAGGAGATCGAGGAGCAGGCGGCCGCTCGCTACCACAAGAGAGAGGACGACGAGGGAAGCGAAAGCACGGCCACGGAAGAAGGAGGAGGAGGAGGAGGAAGAGGAGGAAAGGGGAAGAAAAGCATCGAGGAAGACGTGCAGAGCGTGATGTCCGACACCAGCTCCATGTATAACTTCTGCCAGAGGAACAAGGAGAACCTGACGCCGCTGGAGCGCTGGCGCGTCAAACGGATCCAGTTCGGCTGGAACAAGAACGACCGGGAGGGGGCGGAGAACGGGACGGGGGGGCCACCAGGGGTCGGCGGGGGAGAGCAGGGAGAGGCCGAGGCCGAGGCTCGCACCCCGTCCCTCGAGGACGTCAACCTGACGGCATACCAGAGCTGGAAGATGAAACAGCAGAAGCGCTACGGCGGCGAGGAGAACAAGGACGACATCCTGGAGATGAGTCGCGGCGAGGACTCGGCCACGGCGAGGAGGCGGCAGCGACGCGAGGAGCTCCTGGAGCGCTCGAAGAAGACGCTGGAGGAGAGCCAGTCCATGTGCGGCTGGGAGACGGAGAGCGTGCTCAGCGGGAGCACTGTCCCTCTGTCCGCCTTCTGGGCCGGTGCCGGCGTCACCGGACCCCCCAGCGTGGCCAACGACGACGCCATGTCCATGTTGAGCGGCAGGTCGTCCGTCCTATCACAGGCCCGCAGTGCCAGATCGCAGTCTCTGGGCCCTCCCCAAGTGGGGCCCCGGGTCCCTATAGTCCCCACCACGCCGGGCCCCGGGGGCGAGCCCATGGTCAATCTGGCCAGCATACAGAACTGGATCGCCAGCGTGGTGTCAGAAACGCTGATGCAGAAGCAGGGCGAGATGAGCCTGCCGCCGCCCTCGGGTGCCGGGTCAGTGCTGAGTTATGGAGGAGGAGGAGGGGCCAGTGTGTTGTCAGGGCGGGGTTTAGATGATGACAGAGCGTCCATGCTGAGCGGAGCGTCATATTCATCCAACGTGTTGTCCCGGGCCGGACTCGGAGCTGGCGGCCGGTCAGAGTCGGTGCTTTCCGCTTCCTCGTCTCGCGCCTCCTCTTCTTTCTCCAGTGTCTCAGGTCTCACAGCTGGGCTGGCCTCCCGGAAAAACAAGATCACCACCACCAGCGTGCCTCTCTGCAGTCTCTTCCAAGACCAGGTGGACCTGAAGAAGCTCGATTCCCTGGACAAGGAGATGAAGTCGGAAATGCGGGACAAAATGGCGTGCTACGAGCGGAAGAAGATCACGGAGGACAACAAACGCAGCACGCTCTTCAAGAAGAAGAAGCCCAAGGACGAGGAGGAGGAAGACGAAGAGGAGGAGAAGGAGAAGGAGCGTGAGAGAGAGGAGCTTTTGAAGGAAATGGTGAAGAAAGAAAAGCCCACGCGAAGCTACGGCCTCTCTGGGAGGCTGAACCTCAACACCTCCCTGGAGAAAGAGAAGAACACCAGCATCGACGACTGGCTGCACAGCGTTCGGCCGCCACAGAGGAAGCCGGCCGCCTACGACGTGGACGCACCGGAGGACGACGATCTTGACGTCTCCGCCTCCGAGTACGACTGCTCCAGTCGGAGGGCCTCGTACGCTATCCGGGAGGAGGAAGAGGAGGAGGGGGAGTACGGGTCTAGATTTCGAGCTGACAGCCCGGAGCCTCGTCTGGGTAGTTTGCGGTCGCCGCTGGTCACAGGACACTCCAACGGTTTAATGGAAACCAGCCGCTACGGGCGAGCGAGCCGGTCTTACGGTGCCTCCGAGGAGAGCGAGGAGACGGAGGAGTACGGCGCTGCAAAGAGGAAGTACGCCACCCATCACTCCCGCTACCAGAGCATCCAGACGGAGACGGAGGGCAGGAGGGTGAAGAAGGAGGGGGAGGAGGAGGAGTTGGAAGATGACGATGTGGCCACCTTCATCCGACAGACCAGACAGAGAATCAGAGCTCGGGCGGCAGCAGAGGCCGAGGACGACGAAATCCTAGCGGCCTGGAGGGTCCAGCAGGAGTCAAAGCCCAAGAGCAGTGAAGGTTAACCCAGCCAACTGAATTGTGAGCCCAATATAGATATAAGCTTCCCCTCGATTACAACAAAAATGTGATAATGTAGGGGACATTTAGAGGAAAGCCATTTCTTTATTCCTTCAAATCAAATTGGAACATCGTGACTTCTACGACTACGAGAGGACTGACTACCATTTTTATTGTTAATGTATATGACTTCTCTTTTATTTAAAATAAACCGAATGAAAGTGACTGATAACATGAGCTGCTGCTAGTTCACAAGAATTGATAGATGGAATGTAGCTGGTAATCTCTAATTCTCTTTTGCCTTGCTTTCCCAAGGATTTCAATTAATACCACAGAGCCTTACTGTTAGATTATGATATAATATGCTATATTGCATAGTGAATACGATTGTATTATTTATAAAGAAGACCTTCATTCAGTATTTTATAGGCAATGCTGTAGGACAAGTGGTTATATGCATTCGTTTTGTGATAATATTTTCCATGAAAGCGGTATAATTTTACATGTATAAGAGTTCATACAACTTATAAAAACGCTCATTAAAAAGATGGATATGGCCATTTGTGTTTTAATGTTATTTAGTTTTTCAAATCCTCTCTGTTTTTCTGTTTAAGCATTTATCAATATTGTATGTATTTTTATCATGTTATCTAAATGATGTTGTAGGGCTTTAAGATGGGTTTTTTTTTTACCATGAAAAGCGCTTTACAAATTAAATGTATTATTATTATTATAATTAGTCGTCAATAGGGCCAAAGGAACTACCCCATTTCAGTTATTTCTTTTAACTGAACACCTTAAAAAACAACAAATACGATGTAAGGCCGTGCATCTTAGATTAAAATTTAAATTAAAATACGAAAAGAAAAATACAAAAAAAGAACTGAAACATGTGATTTGTTGACGTTGGAGCTGCATCTCAGTTAATTTACATCTTGTGACAATTAGGGTTAAATTGTAACTAGTAAACATTACTCTATTTCATGCGTTTGTGAGAAATTAAGCAGTTGTAGCAGAGCTTTCCATTTCGTGTAACCATCTGGCTCTGGCAAAACGTATGCACACATGCAAGACCAGCGTAATGTTTAGTCTTATGAACGAACAGTTGCGTGAGGATGCGCTGAAATTCGCAAAGCCGAATATCCTGTAGCCTAGTAAAGTAAAAAAAATAATAAAATACCATCAATCTCAAAACACTGTAATAACAACCTAAACCTGTCAAATAGTGGGACATATACTTTTGGGAAATTAGTTAGTAGCAAGTTTTGTCTTTTTAAAAACAGAAAACGCAAATTCTCACCTTAAGTTAGATAAAGTTCATGTGGAAAATGACACCCAAGAACCTAAATTGCGCACCTGTTGTTGCCTATTTCATTGGTCGCCATCTTCAAAGTCGTGAATATATCCGTTCCTTACGTAAATGCAACTTTCAGTCGATTTTGAAACGTTTCCCCAACATGGCTGCCGGTGGAATAGGCCTACATGAGAATCAAGCGTCAGGTAAAATATGCCAGAATACGGAAAAGTATTATAAATTATTGTTTGGGGCAGTTGAACTAATATTCAGAGAACTTTACCTTGAGACTCGGAAAGACCATTCTGAGCAATTTAATATAACTCATTAGTCACATGTCAATAG
Source organism: Galaxias olidus (assembly GCA_026901105.3). Lineage (NCBI taxonomy): Eukaryota > Metazoa > Chordata > Actinopteri > Galaxiiformes > Galaxiidae > Galaxias > Galaxias olidus. Next base: position 98,969 of record JAPMUY010003973.1, on the reverse strand, counting down.
CAAGTAGGCCTAATTGCTCAGGAGATAAGTAGACGGGTCACAATGTTTACATATTCAAATTTGTCCACTTTACAATAACACATCTCTACGAAATTGACAGGTGATCAGACATCGATCACTGCATTAGTTTAGATAAGTATTTTGAGTGAGTTGGTCACTTTTTTTTTTTATTATAAGGGCACAAAATAAATGGACTACATTTTGAAGAGCTGTCACCCCATTCTCCTTTAAACGATGCAACTACTGCACAACGTGAAGATGACCGTGTGACTCAAGTTGCTGTTTCTGCCGCCACCACTAACCCAGTCCCCTCACTCAAAGAGGGCAAGAAAACCTGCTTTCCAGTAAGACCGTACATGTCCATGGAGTACACGCACCCATACACGCACACAGGACAGACACACTCATTTCATTCTCATACACATCTTCATCAGACACCTACATACGTATACTCACACATACTCACACATACTCACACACTTACTGATTGAATGACAAAAGAAAACTTGAAAGGCCTTTTAATAGGTACCTACAGCTTTTAATATTTTTTTTTAACCCTTTTTCATCTGAATGGCCTGTGCAGCAATGGCAGGGAGAGGTTCTTCAGCAATACTCGTTCGAAAAGGCCTTCCCCAACGCCAAGCCTTACTCTAAACCTCGAGGCACGCTCAGCAAGTACCAGACCGGTGCCTTTGAGAGGAGCTTTAGGAAGGTAAGAGCTTAACATACAACGTGGTCTGTGTGTCAAGACCGACGCTAATTATATAAAGGACCTAATTAAGGGCAAGTAAGGTGAGGACAGATCAGTGAAGGGTTTTAAGTTTCTATGGCAAGGAGTGGACGGAACCCTCAGGTGGTTCTAGAACCAAATGCCACTGACATGATGGAACTGATTCAAATGATTAAAAAAAAAACTTTAACTAGCAAGGCCTCTACTTTCATAAGTTTACCGGTCTGTTGTTCAAACATAATTCATAAATGTAAGTTTATTTGGGATATTTGTCAGCGTTTTACATTATCGTCAGGACCTAAATGGTTAGTCCTTGCTGTGTTTTTTGTTTGTTTCTAAATGGGTCCTCCTCCGGCAGCACAAGGCATACCCCAGTATGGACGAGATGAAGCGGCTGTCCAAGACGCAGTTTGTCAGGCTGGAGCAGGTCAGGGAGTGGTTCGAGCAGAGACGTCTCATGAGACAGGTCCACGCCCGTGTCTCCATGAGCAAGCCATACTCGAGGATCGACGCGGCGTGGTCACACTGGCAGAAGTGGGAATACAGTCAGTACAAGGGTGAGGCTACACATATACACACACAGTCGAAGGGTGAGGCTACACATATACACACACAGTCGAAGGGTGAGGCTACACATATACACACACAGTCGAAGGGTGAGGCTACATATATACACACACAGTCGAAGGGTGAGGCTACATATATACACACAGTCAAAGGGTGAGGCTACATATATACACACAGTCAAAGGGTGAGGCTACATATATACACACACAGTCGAAGGGTGAGGCTACATATACACACACAGTCGAAGGGTGAGGCTACATATACACACACAGACGAAGGGTGAGGCTACACATATACACACACAGACGAAGGGTGAGGCTACACATAAACACACACAGACGAAGGGTGAGGCTACACATATATACACACAGTCGAAGGGTGAGGCTACACATATACACACACAGTCGAAGGGTGAGGCTACATATATACACACACAGTCGAAGGGTGAGGCTACATATACACACACAGTCGAAGGGTGAGGCTACACATACACACACAGTCGAAGGGTGAGGCTACACATACACACACAGTCGAAGGGTGAGGCTACAGATACACCCAGAAAAAGTCTAAGGGTGAGGCATAGGTCACAGATATACACATTACCATTCACATTCTGTAGTACTGAAGAAACAAATTACTTGTGTAAATTCGGCTACAATTTGTCTTAGTAACAGTGGTAACCAGTGGCCTTTGTATACAATGTGCTCGTGTTGCTACCACTGTATGTGAGTGAGTGTTTTTAAAAAATTTTAAATAAAAAAACACTATGGATCAAAAAAAGAGTGACCTTGACTTCCTAATGACTTCTTCTGTCTCCCCCTCCCTCCCCCTTCAGCTTCACACTGTAGTGTCCCTGAAGCACAAACTGCGTGGACCGCAGCACCCATCACGTTTACGGACGCAGTCGGGAACATTTATGCCACCGGTATGCCATACGTTGTGACCACGCCCTACTGCGTCTCTCATCAGACGACATTGGCCAACAGCCCTGTCACTCTGCTGACCACAGGCGCTCCGAATCAGGAAGTTGCCACCACTGGAGACACAGAAAAAATGGCACAGATCAGAAAGTCCTAGAGATGTATTTGATTAATTGGAACAGGGATAGAAATTTGCTTCATGACGTTTAGTCTGTAGTGTAATTTATCGTAATGCAAACATAACTGTTGCCACAGTAAGTGTTTCTGTATTTTTTGGTTCATAGCTAATGAGAAAAAAAAACATTTTGTTGCTTTGTCCACTAGGTGATGTCATTTTTGTACTTAACAAAAAATCTTTCTGTAAAGATAAAATGTTTCTGTAAAGTGTGCCTTTTTTTCAGGAAATACATTATTACCTGTTAAAACGTCCGTTTTAAGACTAACGTTTTGTACAGACCTACTACATTTCTTTCTTTAGGTTGTTTAAGATTTTAGTTGGCAAAACAAGTGCTCATAGTGCGATATATATCGGAGTGAGTGAAATCTGTTTGAAATGTTAAATTTGTGTTTTTGTAACATTGTAAGACAATTAAACTGTTGATTCAACCCATGTTAAAGTCGGAATTACATTCCTTTGTTTTGAGATGGTAAAAGTTTACTTGAAATAAGTTTGTTTATATACATGCATTTGGATTTTTGTTTAGTGAGTAAACAAATTGTAAAGGAAAAACAATAACAAAAGCCAAAATCTGATTCATGTATCAGTCTGTCAAAACAGTGCAGTTAAGTACATACACGCCTTTTAAGAAAACAGGACAATAAAAATAAATTAAGCGCACAACTGATGTGTATACCATATCATTTATAACATTGCAGACAGATTTAAAGCACTAGCAATTGGAGGAGAATACCGCTTGCAGTTTTAACAGTCAGGCACAAAGGTAACCTGGTTTTCTGAAAAACAAATGTAGCTAGCATGTTTTAAATAGCAATGGTAATAAAAAATTGGGAACAGTACTACAAAAAGTGTACTATGCTTGTGTAATTTTTACAAAAAAGGTCGAGCTAATTACAGTGGATTGGGACCTTAAAATGTTATTGGTTCACTGAAAATTGTGTTGTAAGCAAAAATGTACAATGTTTCACTCAAATTGAATTTGAGTTTTACTTAGCCAAGCATGCTTTGGATAACATTACATGAAAGTACATTTCATGAATATTAAAGTAGTATTCATTTAAAAAGAATTATTGATGATAGAAATAATAATATGAAACAAAAAGAAGTGTACTAAATGTGTATTAAATGTGCTCTGTAGGAAATAACAAGCCTCAACTTCACTTCATCAACAACTACATCATACAAAATGTCATGTCAAATATAGACTCTGGCACCAATGGACGTGACAAAAATAAAATGTTAAAATAACAAGCCTCAACTTCACTTCATCAACAACTACATCATAAAAAATTTGTCATATCAAATATAGACTCTGGCACCAATGGACGTGACAAAAATTGAATTTTTAAACGGTAATACATAAAATAATAATGGTAAAAAAATAACATATTCAAAGCTATGAGCTTGTTTGGCCTGTCAAGTGCTAAGTTACGTTAAAGGAATGTAAAGATGTATGGTAAAACGTTTCTCGTTTATCAAACAGTATGAGTGGTGTAAACAATTTGTAGGTCGGTCGTGTGTCTGCCATGTATCAGTAATAGTATAACTTTAAAACCTATTTCTAATAAAGATGTTCTACCCCTATTAAACCTGCAACCCGCTGTAATAAAATGTAGACGTGTCGAACAGGAAAAGGTGGAGGTCTCGGTCAGATAAGGGTTTCTCTGGCATTAGCGAGCGAGGTTTTTCATCTGCAGAGAATCGTAGGTGTCCTTGGTGGTCGAACTCAAACCCTGGCAGAGAAAAAGAGACGGGTCGACGACTTAATGTTTAGTTTCCATTTTGGTTTACTTAGCGGCCCCCACCTCTACGCTTACCTCGCTTACAGTCCATGAAGCGTTTTTTTTATAAATCTCATTCACAATCTCATATGTTGAACTCTCTCCCTCTAACTCGGAATTCCAACTCGCTATTAATCTTTCAAACCCACCTTAAAACCTATCTTTTCACCCTAGCATACCCTAGTTAACTGTTTAGAATCTGGTCCCTTTCTTTTACTGATACTATCCTTTTGCTTACTTATAGTTAGAACTATTGTTGCTGTCTGTCTGTTATACTATTTCTGTCTAATTGTTATTTTTGTCATGTTATCTATGTTGATGCTGTGAAGCGTCTTTGGGTGTTCGAAAAGCGCTATATAAATAAAATGAATTATTATTATTATTATTATTATTCTTTTTATTATTATTATTATTATATGTGTATGAGATTGACTACACAAACACCAGTCTCATTCATTTATACATGGACAGATATGGTCTTTTCTTCATCATTACAGCAATAGTGAGAAAGAGGGATTTAAAGAGGCGATTTACCTGGTATACTGCGTCGTTCCGGTTTCGACCCGGCTGCTGTTGGGAGAGTGAAAAGGCATGGGCTTAGTCAGAAGCCAAGGCACCACACATTATCTTCCTACCGTTATCTATAACAGACCTAATATCTTAACCAAAAATGTGAAACAATGATGACAAATCATCTTAACGTTGCTGTACATCGGGCCAACATCATGACGGCAACACTCATTTAAAAGTTTCTGGACACCAAGGAAACACTCACCTGTTTCTTAACAGGAAGCTCTTTGTATTCATCCTCAGTACGTTTTTTCAGTCCCTAGAGTGAGATTAAGGTAAGATCAAGTTAATTCAGATGCACATTAAAAAATTTAAGAGTGCTTAATGTGTAAAGTCCATGCATATGGGCCTGCTTAAAATATGATTTGGGTAATACTGAATTGATCTCATTCTATCCTAATATTAATAAATGGAGACCACTGCTGGATATATTGGCAGTCTTGTGTTTGTATATACAAGCAATTGAATTGTCAAACAGCGAGTCAGTGAGACTTACCGTATAAGTGTCATCCATTCCTCTGCGGCCCTGTTGCAACAACATGCAGAAATAGATTAGACAGATATACAATCCAAGGGACTAAATGATGAAATATTGTGAACATTCTGGCAGAGGAGGGGGGCAATCAGATTCCAGAGGGGGCCGAGGCCTCCCAGGCCCCCCTTAGACCCACCATTGCGCGCGCACGCACGCACGCACACACACACACACTCTCTCTCTCTCTCTCTCTCTCTCTCTCTCTCTCTTACCCTGAGTGCCGCTCCACTTTCTGCGTCTCTTCTTATTTCCCCGTATCCTCCATCTTTATTATGGCCTTTTAGGTCCTAGAGGTATCCACGGTAACACACACATTAGAAATATAGTTTAGGGTATAAACCCACCAACTACACTGTAATTTAAATCAACAAAAGCTTCGGGCGCAAAATCACACACACACACACACACACACACACACACACACACACACACACACACACACACACACACGGTACTCACAGTATAGATAGATTCCTCTTCTTCTTTCTTTTTGAACCACTGCAAGAAGCAACAAAGTACTAAGGATATTGTTTTATTTACTCTGAAATAGGAAATGTTCATCAATAAAGGTTCACTAAACAAACTACATCAGCTTTCTCCGTTTTTTTCTAAAATAGCTGAAGCCACTGAACTTACAAGTTTGACAAACAGTCTTACTCCTGAAAGAAAAAAAATCAAGGCTACGTTTGCGTGTAGAATTTCCAACCGACAAAACAAAAACAAAAACACGCCGCTGTTCCGCTCTCACCATAAAGACACAGAACAGCGCGTTCCATCGCCATGGCGCTCACCTTCTCCTTGATGAACATGGCGGTGATGACGAGGCCGTAGAGCATGAGGACGCCGTCGAGGATGTAGCACATTTTGGGGTCGTAGACAGCAATCGTCGCCTCTGCAGCACACAAGGTGAAAAGAAGAAAAAGAAAAATGAGGCCTGGTCAAGTGCGTTAATTTTTTCTGCAAGAATATTTCGCATAAAGTCACGTGGGATCATATGAAAGGCCCAAGGGTGAGACTTATAACACGGTGAAAACATTGGTGTGAATTCACATGATTTTTCACACTTGCCGTTCATTGTATTTTTTCTGTAAGGGTATAAGTGTTAAACCTTATTGACGGTCTTATGTTAGCATTGACTACCGCATTTGAAATCTGGGGACGTCTCGTGAGTTCCGTGAGAAAATACAAAAAAAAACAGGACAGCTGTCAGAATTACTGTTTGAAAAGAACATGCTACCATTCAGCACCTCATTTATAGATTTGTTACTGCACCGCGCTATTTCATAACGCTATGGATGTCCTGAAAAAGTGTTTAAAATTAGACACAAGGCAGACACTTTCAAAATTCTGTGTAAAAAAGGGTTTCATACTGCTGTGTAAAAAAAGCCATAGGGATAATACATTGCATGACTTTGTTGACGCATGTTTTTACTTTTGAATGATTGATTCTAACATACTGAGTGTGTTTAGGGCTTCTGTCTAGAAGTAAAACTATATGACGTTGTGCAAAGTTAACATGTACCCCTCATCATGATGAGGAAGGCGGACTAATGAGAAGAGGGTAGAGAGCCGGAAACTAAACAGCGTTGTGTGTGTGTGTGTGTGTGTGTGTGTGTGAGCGAGCAACAGAGACAGACAGACTGAGAGCGAAACAAGTTACATTAGTTTGTCAAAGGGGTCCCCTCAATTGTTCTGTCTCCCACACCACAGACACACACGGTTTCAATTTCTAATTGACGGTACATGAACAGAGCCTCTCTCTCATCCCCTCCTCCCCTCCTTATACCTCTGTCTTTATCTCTGTGAGATCAAGCACCAAGACAGATTGAGCTGCCGTGTGGTTTCTAGAGAGAGAGAGAGAGAGAGAGAGAGAGAGAGAGAGAGAGAGAGAGAGAGAGAGAGAGAGAGCAGTTGAGACTCACTCATATCTAGTTCAGTGGTTTTCTTCAGCTGCACCTTCCTTCGAGTCATTGTTGGTGTAACTGCCTGAGTGGCACCCAGGTGTGTGTGTGTGTGTGTGTGTGTGTGTGCGCGTGCATGTGTGTGGGCTTGCCGCGAGCGTGTGTGTGTGTGTGTGGGGGAGAGAGAGAGAGGGACGGCAGTGTGTATTGTTTTATGTGCTATAGCGGAAGGCATCCCTTTCAGTAGCAAGAAGCCAGGGAACAGTGACAACGGCAACGTCCCTTTCTCTTTGGGTCACACTTACAATTTGAATTGAAGGAAACATTTTGAATTGTATTAGTTGTTTCAAAAGCCCAGCATAGATTGGTTGATGGTTGATAGTTTTCTACTTCAACTAAATATTATGAAGGCGTTAACAGAAAAAAGCTTGAAGTGTAGTGTAAACAGCCTTACCAGCAAACGCCTCACTATCCTGCCATTCCCTACTGTTTGAGCTCACATTGTGTTACAAATGTACAGTAAATATGTCCATTTAGGTTAGAATGAGCCTGCATTAGCCTTAGTGTTGTATTTCTGTTATAAAAAAAGGTATAATATCAAGACCCAGATTTATTCAGTTAAAATGGTCGAAGCTTTCGATATTGCCAGAGGTGCGTATCAAATATAAAATTGTCAACGAGTGAACAAGAAATTGATTTCAATAGCTCTTAATCTTTCAAAGGAAATGCCTCTTCACAGACCAAAAACGTTAGAATCCCCTAAGACAACCAACTGTCAACAAATCATACAAGATCCTTAAATTGTACATTTAAAAATCGCTTGAATTCATGCAGAAACGCATCTAAGATTGTAAAAGGCTCATAAAGTTGCCAGGTTATCATAGCAGCGACAGCAGCTACACCGGCAGGGTAGACAGGTAGACATACTGTAGAATAAGCACGCAAGGGGAGGCCGCAGAAGGAACAGAGACAAAAGAGAGAGAATCTCAACGCTGTTCTAAGTAGACAAATATCTAGACGTTTCCTTGGTGCATTAAAGTATACATCTGTCGTCGATCTGTCAGGTATTCGACAACTTTTTTGATTTGTTTTGGACGAGGTCAACCTACACTGTAAGTTCTGCAACACATACAGCACATACATAGTGCAAAACGTAGGACGAGGTGGGTGCCTTTCTTGGTTAAAGGGACTTTGCATTAGTTTGATATGGTACTAAATGTAAGCGCAATTAAGTAAGGACTGTATACTTGGTGGTCTTCTGAAAGCAATAAAAAATATGAAATCAGAGTAGCAAAAAAACACAAAAATTGGTTTAAGACACTTACAAACAAATAGTGGACATAGAGGTAAAGTGTATGCAAGTGGGATTCTTCAAATATGGCATATACAGTATGTATGTATGTATTTATTATGCCTATTCAGTTATCTTCATTGCACAGTAAGCATATGTTCAAATAAATGTTGTGTGAAACTTTTACAACTAAGGTTTGCAAATGCTAATGTGTATTTAGTCTACTCTCAGTGGCTTGCTAAGCACAACCTCCATAAAACTTGTCCTGAAAACGTGCCGCAGGAAGTGCGTTATCATATAAGGGCAGCGGTTAACAGCTGGATCTTTGTGGTTTCCACCCTTTCGATTGATCTGACCTTTCTCTTATCAATCCTTTCTGCAGTAAGTGCCGTGTCTAAGACAGCATATGGACAGCGGAGATAAGCAGCGATGACCTCTCAACTTCATTTGAGGCAACAACCGTTTTTGGCCTGGTTTCACATCATGTTGGTAATTGTTCGAAGAGAACATTTGTATTTTTTTTTTATTCCAGAAGGAATAGGAGGTTTATGAGATGAGTGAAATACAAATACTGGATCTAAAAAGCTCCTTGAGTCATTAAGTGCTACTTGTCAAAAAAAGTTGTCACACACAGAGTTACAAGACCTTCATCGGAGATTAAAACATGATCAGTTTTTTTTCACAACCGTAGTTCCCCCAAGCTATGCGGTACTGATTAAAATATATATATATATATATTTTATATTAAATGCAACAGATTGTTGTGTTTGTTTTCTCTCTTCTTCAGACACAAATGCAAAGTGTTGAAGTAGTTTCCACTCTGACTAGCTTTGCCACTAGGCCCTGTCTGTGGTGGGGTAGAGAAGGCCACCACCACCAGGCAAACCCTTGTGGTTAGGGTCTCTGTGTCCGCCTGGGGCCACTGCCTCGGTCCTCAGAAGTCACAAAGGACTAAAACACACAAACATCAAGGCTTATTATGCAATTACTTAAATATGTTCAACTTGTTTCCACCTAATGCAAGTCAAAACAAAGATAATCTTTTGACTTTTATGAAGAACAAAATAGGGTAACGTTGCATGAACGTGTATTTGATGGTGGCATTTTCATAATGTCAAACAGATGTCTTTAAACAAAAGAAGACCCCGAGTTGCATAAGAACATATTAGAAGAACAGATCACACCTCTAAATCCTATACAGTCAAACTTAGTATGCAGTTTAGATAAAGTGTGAAGCGCTATTTCAAACAGGAAACCTTCAGCGTAGCACTGTCGCCATGGCTGTGCGTGTTACCATGGTGTGCATGGTTGAAGTGGGCTGCGGCTAGAGTTATCATCACATCAGTCATTAGGAAATAGGACTGCATAGGCTATCATCTGTATGTCACATTCTGCGAACACGCACACAAACACTCACACACACACACACACACACACGTCACCCACAATTATATTATAATATAATATAATTATCTAAAAACTATATTATAATATAATATAATAACTTTATTTAACCAGATAAGTCAGCTGAGAACGGATTCTCGTTTATAGTGATGACCTGGTCCAACTGACAGCCAACATGACAACACACAGAACCAGCACTGTAAAGCACACACGTGAGGCCCCCCCCCCCCCCCCCCCCCCCCCCCCCCCCCCCACCCCCCCCCCCCCCCACAAAAATAATTTTACAATGTTTTATTTTTTAATTCTTATCATAAAATAGTTGTAGACAGGCGGGGGCAGGGCCCTTTTGAACTGCGGGGCTTCACGGGGGCTGCGGGGGGTATACTTTACGGCCAGGCACAGAATACATCAGCAATACATATACATAACATATAAAACAACACTGCGGTCTGAGCGCAGCACATCTTTGTTTTCAAACTGTTTCAGGCTTATTTACTGGTCAGGTTTAAAACACTAAGACATACTGTAAAGAATATTGGAGTATCAAACTGCTTCAGCCTTAATTACTGGTCAAGTTTAAAACGCTAAGACATACTGTAGAGACTATTGGACAATCAAACTGCTTTAGCCTTATTTACTGGTCAGGTTCAAAACGCTAAGACATACTGTAAAGAATATTGGAGTATCAAACTGCTTCAGCCTTAATTACTGGTCAAGTTTAAAACGCTAAGACATACTGTGGAGACTATTGGAGTTGTGTGTTTCTGTTATTATAAGGAAGCAGTGTTAAGTTACCTCACAATTGCTGGGCCAAAGTTCACACTTTACAGAGACCTTTTCTCTGAAAAAACAAAGATATAACAGGGTTCAAATTTAAAGGTTTTTTTCTTGCACAAACACAATTTCCAGTAAGCGCAAAAGTCAATATGGAGCTTTCTTGGGGTGAAAATTGTGACGCCGTTGACACTTTACACTGCAACACTTATGGTAACCTCCCGCAGAATATTATTCATAAAAAGGAAAATATTTGTAGTTCGAGAACGTCGAGATGCGTCATTTTCTGATGAACAATTGCTGGAAAGAGAGATACGTGGGCGTATGTATGTATGTATGTATATATGTATGTATGTTTTCCTTCCTCTTTAGCTACTCAGCAAGTTAAACTTGTTGATTCACTTGACAGCGAGACAAGAAACTCACTCACAAGTGACCATACAGTACGTTCACGTTTTTTTCTGTAGGAACAAAACATGCCTAATATTTCCATTTGTTTGTTTTACAGTAAAACAGAAACTTTCAAAACAAACTGCTTAATGCTTGCATTTTGTAATCACTCACAGTAGATACGCCTTCTCTCCAGTATTTATTACAGCAGTATGGAAATATGAATCAATATTTTCATTAGAATTATCAGGTTTAAATGGAAAATGGTTAACAACTTCATAAAAACCATATATTAAAAAAAGTTTTTTTTATGTTATTAAAAACATTGTCATTTCAATTTAAGTAATTCTGCTCTCATTTATATACCTTTAGCATTTTAAACTTCCTTTCTGTACGTAAAAAAAGCTACTCTCTATGCTTACGGTTTTAAATGGAGAGGTCAGCATAGAAAAACAACAAAGCTACACTTTTCAACTCAGCGTTTCAGAAAAGATATAATAGAAAATACTATGAGAATCTGCGTTGATTAAATTATATTGTGTGCACTAAGGCAAGACTCTTTCTAAAGGATGTAGTGGTTTGCTTTTATGTTGACGAGAGATCTCTTTGGTTTTTTAATTTCTTGTAAAACACAAAGCTTCTTTTTTTTATGTAATAAAGCGGAAAGAGAGGAGAAAACAAAAAGAAATCAGCGAAGCGTCTTCTGAACCGAGACTGAAAACACTTCACTCCAAAGCAACAAAGACCACTGCCATCAACTTGTGGCTTTGATGACAGAAGCAGAAGTAAAAACTTTAATACACATGGAATTATCTCTATTCATACCGCGGCATACTGAGGTGCCTATCAGTCCACAACGTTGGTCTGCGGGGTCAACACATAGCACGTAGAGAATTCAGTTCAAGCAGTTCCTGCCCATTTACTTCGGTCAAGTAACATCAACAGTGTCAGAGTCATTTGCACAGCCCAGGTCAAAACATCCATCACACTCTCTTCCAAAGTTGGGGACAATCCACCAACAGGTTAGTCAAATAATCACGTCATACACAATCTTCCAAAACAGTTAGTTTGGGTCTGTCTGGAGGAAGCTCGTCACACCAGTAACTACAGTGGAGGGCCACTTGTTCTAAGACGGTTACGGACAGTGTCAGACCAGTAACTGCACTTGAGGGCCACTCACTCTAGGACAGTCACAGAGTCAGACCAGTAACTACGCTGGAGGGCCACTTGTTCTAAGACGGTTACAGAGTCAGACCAGTAACTACACTGGAGGATCACTTGTTCTAAGACGGTTACAGAGTCAGACCAGTAACTACACTGGAGGACCACTTGTTCTAAGACGGTCACAAACAGAGTCACACCAGTAACTACACTGGAGGATCACTTGTTCTAAGACGGTTACAGAGTCAGACCAGTAACTACACTGGAGGACCACTTGTTCTAAGACGGTCACAAACAGAGTCACACCAGTAACTACACTGGAGGGCCACTTGCTCTAAGGCGGACAGTTACGGACAGAGTCACACCAGTAACTACACTGGAGGGCCACTCGCTCTAAGGCGGACAGTTACGGACAGAGTCAGAGCACAGTGCTGAACTCAGGACTCCAAGAGGCCGAGATAACAACATCCCAGCGCGCACGCACACACAGACACACACACACACACACACACACACACTTCCTCGAAGGATCAGAGGTCAATTGACTAATTTGTTTGAGAGTGCGGTCTTAATTTAAGCACTAACCATTCATCTAGGAACCTACCACTTTTATAGTTGATCACTTGAAACAGTGACAAAGTCATTCATTACAACTGGACTCTTCAGAGGACTTCAAATGGTAAAACAAAAAGGAGACATTCTGCTCCACTGGAGAAAAAAAAACGTATGAAGAAGATAATGCATTAAGCAGGAACCAACTAAGTTCGCCATAAGAAGGGGTAAGGTTTTTGAGGCTTGTAAACAGTATTTGGGTTAGTTCAAGATAGCAAAAGGTTGTAGTTTTTCTTTCAGGTCAGGCGACATGAAATTGTACATCATATACTTTTAACAATAATTGAAATTGTTAGATGCTTTAAGTCATATCATTACTTTTTGCACTATAGTTTAATAGTTAGCTAATGGATTATCGAGTATTTCTGAAAAAAAAAAGAAATGTCACAGAAATAATCACAAACAACTAATTGTGAACACAAGACCATATAGACCCTTTAACAAAGTTTAGAATCCATCACTCACGTGGATATAAACTTGAACTTGCCCATGTCAAGCCAGACAGTCTCTCTGCCCATGCACGTATATAACTCAGTCAACACAGTATTGATGAGATTGTCAAATAGGGTTTGCACATTATTCAAAAAACAATAACGTTTGTGTTCTCCCGGTTTAGTTGACTATATTCTTCTAACATGTCATGTTTATTATCCGCACTTCTCGATTAACATTCCACTTCTACTTTTTGATGGTAATGCCAGGAGAACCGTACGACAAAAACAGGTAAAAGAAAAGCATTGGCAGAGTGCCAACGTCCTCCAGACACCTCCTTTAAACTCTTTCATAACCTTCAAAGGTGTGCTTAGCGACTTGTGTTTTTACTTAGTGTTTCAAATGGAAAATACAACCACTATCTTGCTTAATCTACAGCATAAAATACCATCTCATATGAAAACATTGACTGAATTGCACAATTATCATGCTTATGACTACAATACAATGTGATATTCCAGCAAAGACAATTGCAGCAAAGGCAACATTTTCCGAATTGACACACCATATCACACATCTTTTACTTGACAAGGTTCAATGTGTAATCCTTTCAAATAAAGACCCTTACATAATTCCAACTGACAACTGGGCTGTGTCATTGGGAAGTGACAGTGGCACTTTTTTGATGTAGAAACCAAAATTATACATTCAATAATCTTACACATAATAATCTTACTTGAGATTACAAAACTATGTAAACGTTATAAAAAAATACATCAATAACGTTTTATGACTGAACACACTTTATGAACTTTGTAAGGTGATTGAGTGTTCTGAAAGGCACCCCAAATGTTTTGTATTATTATTATTATTATAATTATATCATCGTTGAACCCGTCCGTGTTCTCTTTGAAAGATTGGAGCCTATATACACGCAGTACTGTGCAAATGTTTTAGGCAGGCGTGAAGTATTTAAAGTTAGAAAGAAAAAAAAAGAAAATATAAATGTTAATGTTTTTTTTTTTTATCAACTTATAAAATACAATGTGAGGAAAAAGCAAATCTGTATCAAATCAACATTTGGTGTGACCACCCTTCGCCTTCAAAACAGCCTCCCCTGCCTAAAACGTATCCACGGTACTGTATATACATTACATTCCTTCACTTCCTCAGACCCGCGTCTATTTCTTGTTCAATGAAAAAGGGGGATACGTTAAATGCGTCTCTTTGAAGCAGTGTTTTGGGGCCTGTGTGCTGCTGACAGAGTGGAAGAGGTCTGACAGCAGACAGACAAACAGTAACTCAAACAGCATCAAAGCCTGAGCTGGGAACACAACAGTGGAACTACGTTTCTATTTTCCATCAGTATGTTCACTTTATACTGGGGGTGGGAGGGTGGGGGTGAGAGTAGCAACCATTATCAATTAATCTATATAAAAGAGAAATTGTAGTAACATATTGCTTTACGCCTAAATCTGCAAGACTTTTTGACATTGATGTGGCAGACTGAGACAGTGTAAATGGAGGGCCAAGACAGCACAAGTACGAATCACTTTATCTGGGTCAGCGTGGGTACCAACAGTAACGATTGAGAAGCTTTGACTAGACACCTGGGAGGAAATGTGGAACAATGTTCACCTTCCTTCTATTTTGCTCTCTTCAGATTCTTTTCTTTCTTTTTCACTCTTCCGGTTTGATCAAAGATGGCCGTCAATCTTAGAACAAAGGAGGCAGATGCAAAATGCACGGTCGTTTACAGTCGCAGCATCACAGAACGTTAGGTAGCCAACGTCTATAACGCATGGACTTTTACACCAACATTATAAACCAGCCCGAGTTCAGTTTGATAGGTAGAGTTTGTGACTAAAGGTCACTAAACACATCAGACACAAAATATGTGCTTTTGTCATTCTCTTTCCATGAGGACATCGTGAGCATTTCTCTTCTGCAACGTATGAGGCCTTTAAAGTCAAAAACAAAACTGTATATTTTGTTTTATAAAAACCTACTATGCATAAAGAAATACTGGTCATAGTAAAACACTGCTGCATGGCTGCTTAATCCCCCATAGAATGAAAGCGCAAGTAATAAGAGCCAATTCAATAATCATACTCTTCATATCAGAAGTATTTCCGTACCATTTTTTATTACTCGTCCCAGTAATAGGCTTGGCATAACAGTAGTTTTGGAGAAACTTGATTCACTTGACAGCGAGACAGGAAGAGGCAAGGCACAAACGTTTCTTACCCGCTTCAGGGATGACCATCATCAGGACCAGCAAGCACCCTGTCCTCCTGTAGAGGTCCATGTTGTCCTCCAAGAGTCACAGCCCTGTCCTTGGGTAAAGCAGGTCAGCAGGCTTTCTTCCCAACGCCGTCTTCTTGGTCTTCTTCCTTATTTTGGTGGATCTTATGAGCGCCAAGCCCGGTGAGATTTACTAGAACCACAGACGCCCCCAACACACACACACGCACACTGGTTGGGAGTTGCAGTAGAGTACCAGCGTAGGTTTGTCCTCTTGCTCCAGCTGTCGCATTGTGAGTGAAACCTTGACTCATTGGCAGCTCCTCCTCACCGCGTTGAGAGGCAGGAAGTGGCTAAGCATTGCTCCACAAAGTGATACTTACACAGTGACAAACACGCATGCACACAAGTTTACGGACAGACATATACACATAAACGCAGTTGTCATAGCGGCAGCAGCAACTATTGAAAATGCACCAGGCTTACAAAGAGAGACAGACCCACTACAAACAGAAACATACACTTATCCTGATACTGTTCTTGAAAATTGAACATTGTTACTTTTCAATAAAATGTCATATATATTTCGAATACGATAAACATATATAACAAAAGTTATAAAAAATAAAAACAACTCCCCCATTGAGTTCCATAAAACATAACACTTTATTTTTTTGTATTTATAGGTTTACAAAAATATAACTCTGTTCATGCGTGAAGCATTCTGTTTGTGTGTATTTTGACGATACAAATAAGCATCTTGTAGTACAAAAGGGACATTCAGCTTGAGTATTGATTGTTCAACAGCCAAAAAATAAATAGTTGCAGATGTATTTCTGAACTGAGATTGACAATACCCTACATTTCTGAAAGTTGAATCTACAAACTAACCCACACATTGACCATAAACTCCAAGAAATCCAAATCTAGTATTTGTAAAAGTACTATGAAAGTTTAAATGGGCTATAAAGGAGATCAAATGTGTTCGTTTAAAACATTAGGACATAAAAAGCTAAGTAAATCAGCAGTTGAACGTATGGCCAAGTATGTAAACAGGAAATAGATTGTTCAACAAAATCTAAACCCTAACAACTGAAGTGTTACACATTTCTGTAATATGTTCCTTTGTACCCTTTGCCATAAGATTGTCCTCATGTGGCCAATAATATTATTGCAGTGTCAGTTTCACATTAAACGCAATTGTTAATCTCTTAAACAGCAAAAATATACATTCACTCAACCAAAGTTTTTGATAGATATGCTCAAACACGCAAAACGATACAATAGTGGTGATAGACACCACCACTAGTGTGCCCTTTAGCAAGGCACTACCGGTAACCCTAAATTATAATATAGGGGGGACTGTCCCTGTAATCTCATTGGAAGTCGTTTTAATATAATAATATTATTATATATATTTTATAATGTCAGGTTGTTGGTATTTTTTTATTATTCAGGGGTTCAAAAGTGCAAATATGAATACATTTCCAACAAGTGCTAAATTGTCCAAAGTAGCCATCATTTCAATCAGGACTTATTGAGAAGTTTAGTAGAAAAATTATTGATCGACAGGCTCTTGCCGGGCTAGTGCTCAAAATCCTTACAAAAGACGTAGCTCTTTCCTACGTAAAAAAACAAAATTGTGCAGAAGAGCTTCAATTAAAGTTTAAATCTTATCTGGGATAATTAGGAAAGAAAACATCAATGACAGAAAAAAGCACACACATCCACACCTTCGAAATAGTTCAATCGAATGGGCAAACATTTCGTTTTTTCCGATTCTTTTTTCCTCATTTAGTTTCTGTGAGTCACTACTCACGCGCTACTCAGTGGTGCTTCTTCCTGTAAGGCGTGGCCTGGAAGTACTCGTCTGGTGTGACCGTCTTCACCCCGCCAAAGTAGTCCAGCACCCACACTTTAGTGATGTTCATCTTGGCAAAGAACCAGTCGTGGTCGGAAGGCCAGTCGGTCATCTCAGGGTGCCGGCTGAACAAGGCTTTCTTGGCGAACACGGCCTCTGTGTCGTTTACCTTACAAGTGACATTTTATAAACGTTAGCCTTTCACGTCGTGATAATTTTACAAAAGCAGCGGTACTGAAAACACACACTTATGCAAAGGAAATAAGATAACGAAAGTGTATGCTTGGTGTACATGTGGGTCCGTGATGATATCTGCATGCATGCAGTAAAAAAAAAATATATTGAAAGATGCGTGTAGAGATTATACAACATTATGTGGGTCATCTAGAAAGAGAGTGCGAAGAAATGTGCGTTTCATACCCAGTTATTGTGTTAATACCATGTTGTGTGTTCCTGGCAATTCCCATAATGTGTCTCCATATGGCTGTATACAGTATATATACACAGTACCAGAAAAAAGTTTGGACACGCTTTCCCATTCACTTCAATGGGAATGTGTGTCCAAACTTTTGACTGGTACTGTATTATTTATATATATGCATGTGTGTGTGTGTGTGTGTGTGTGTGTGTGTGTGTGTGTGTGTGTGTGTGTGTGTGTGTGTGTGTGTGTGTGTGTGTGACAGGCGCTAAAATCGACAACAGACCCAGAAAGAATAACATGTGCACAGAAAGGGCTATATATATACAGCCATGTGTGTGTGTGTGTGTGTGTGGCAGGCACTTACCTCTACAACAGAGCCAGACAGACTAGGATGAGCACGGAGAGGGCTATATACTGTATATACAGCCATGTGTGTGTGTGTGTGTGTGTGTGTGTGTGTGTGTGTGTGTGACAGGCGCTAAAATCTACAACAGAGCCAGAAAGAATAATATGTACACACAAAGGGCTATATATACAGCCATGTGTGTGTGTGTGTGTGTGTGTGTGTGTGTGTGTGTGTGTGTAGCAGGCACTTACCTCTACAACAGAGCCAGACAGACTAGGATGAGCACAGAGAGGGCTATATACTGTATATACAGCCGTGTGTGTGTGTGTGTGTGTGTGTGTGTGTGTGTGTGTGTGTGTGTGTGTGTGTGTGTGTGTGTGGCAGGCACTTACCTCTGCTACAGAGCCAGACAGAATAATGTGAGCACAGAGAGGGCTCTGGGGATCATAGCCTTGTTTCTTACAGAAGTGTGTCTGGGCCAGGGACATGGACATGGAGGCCCGGGGATTCACCTGAAAAACAGACAAAACGTGTTACAACTGACCTGTCCCTGGTGATGTAACATAAAAGTTGGTTCTGCATTTTGTAACTGAACAAAAAAAAATATTAGCAAGAACTAACATGTCAGGAAAAGGAGGTACTTACAAATGATTAGTTTGAGACACATATTCGTTAATGTACATGCATAAAAATAATAATACAAATATCCATTTATTCTAAGGTGACCATGAATGTCTTGAACTGCACCCTCAAATAAAAAGCACTTTTTTTGTTTTTTTAAAGATATACTGTACATATATTCTAAGGTCACATACATATACTGTATATATACACACGTTAGTTTGTGCTAATTTATATATATACCGTGCATTTATATACTATTGGATATATACAGTGTGTATTATATATATATATATATATATATATATATGTAAATATCAAATAGTATTTAAATGTATAATAGGGGGGTTAGATACACCTGTATTAGTATTTATTACACATAAAGTAGGTCTATAAAATAATAGTATTCAAGGAAGTAATCTTGACGAGCGTTGTCTATGTCTAAAATGAAAGGTTAAAATAAAGCTGAGTCATTCAACAACAACAAAAATGCTGCCTCACTGTATCTTGATGAGAGTTGCGTAAAGTCTCAGGTCTGGCGCATTATTAGCCAGCTGACTTTAAAAAATAACAATAATAATAAAAGTCCGATTCATTGTTTTAGGACACAAAATATATCAATTGAAAAAGTGATTAGTTGTCAACCACTGCATACACATTACAAACGCAACAATGATGGATCTAATCAAATTGTTGCATACCACGTAAACATTTATTGATATTTTTATTGATATTGACAACATACACGTTGGTCCTACCTCCAAATCCTGCACAGAAATTTCCATGCGAGTAAGATACATGTATGGCACCCCAGTCCCATATCCAACCGGCCCGTCGCTAATGGAAAAAGCATTGGAGAACGGTTGTCCTTGCACTGGATCGTGGGTCGAGATCGTGGCCATGGACGCCCAGTTACACTGATTCGCTACAAATCTAGCAACTCTAGCGACATCCTCGTGAGGTGGGATGCGGTAAAAGTCGCAGGTCAAAGGCAAAAGTAGCCAAACCACGGAGAAAAGAATTGCGTTCATGTTCGCGTTCAAAGTACAACAAAGATACGCACATCACAAACCCAACAACGAAGTTATGTATGCAGTCACGTGATCTTGATGGATATCATGTCATGTGACTTATTGTGGACTTCAGTGCAGTGAAATAGAAGGAACCAAAACAAATGTAGCGGTATCTAATTAATATGCAGTACAAATATCAGTCACCCATTCTGTATTTGGGCACTAATGCTTGCGTTAATTTAACTTATTAAGTGAGAAGTCACCCAATCTTCTGAAGTAGGTCTAATCCTCTGTAGACATGTTTTTTTAGGCTATGTAAATGAAAATGTAATATTTTAAGTAGCCTACAGCTGACAGGGTGACCAATTAGATAATTTAGGTGGAAATTATAAAGAGCAGGTGCAATCAATCAGATAATCATAGTAAGACTTCCTCATATAAAAGCAACGTCATTTGAGCTGAACGGATTATTCCCTCTGAATCCCTTGGCTGAGTATGTTATTAAAACTATCGTGTGTTATTGCATAGCCTTTTAGATTTCAAATAATTTAAAACTATATGCCATTTAAGCCGTGACATGCTGATGTTTGCTTAGAATTTGTGGTTGCAAATTTTATTTTATTTTTTATGGTTTTAACACCCAATTGAAATGAATTGGGTTTTTTTCTCCAGAAACTTTAAAAATGTCTGGTCGTGGAAAGAAATCGGCGAAGCAGACTCAAAAGACACAGACCAGCCGCTCCACTAGAGCAGGTCTCCAGTTTCCAGTCGGTCGAGTTGCCCGTCTGCTGAAAAAGGGGAACTTTGCTCCTAGGATTGGTACCGGTGCCGCAGTGTATTTGACCGCGATCTTGGAATACTTGTGTGCCGAAGTCCTGGAGCTAGCAGGGAACGCCGCCAGCGACAACAAAAAACTACGCATCGCTCCCCGACACATTCAACTAGCCGTGAGAAACGACGAGGAATTGAACGTTTTGCTTGGAGGCGTGATCATTTCTGAAGGTGGGGTCCTTCCAAATATTCAAGCTTCCCTCCTACCAAAAAAGACCAAGCCCACTGGCGAGGACAGAAGTGCTAAGGACGTTCAATCTCAAGAATTTTAAAATCATTTTTTATATACATGTTGCACTATACTAATGTTAAATCTATTTTAATGTAAACGAATAAATATTGCCATTGAACTTGCATTTGTGTTTCTGCAAGTTATTGCCTTTATTCTTGATTTCTTAACCAGGCTTTTGGTCTGAGCTTGCCATTGTTTGTGGAAGCCTGTTTTTAGTTTGCATTGTTTGGAGTGCACTGCTGTTGAGATGCACTCGCCAGGAAAGGCAATGGTGCCTGGCCCCAAGTCTTGCAATCAGAGGACCTCTACCTAGAGGATTTGGTCAACTTAAATATTGCGCTGTATTTTAAACATTTTATTTTTGCTCTTATATATTCTGCCTTTAATCTGATTTTCTCATTTCTGACAGTCCAGCTCTTACTGTCTCTAACCTTACCTTCCCCTTCCAAGTTGCAAACATGGGTTTCTCTATCAGCCTCCCAGCAGTCAACTGTCACTACCACAGAACACTGCTCTTTCTATGGTCAATATTGCAAATGTAAATGTTACAAAACTGCCTGATGTAAATAATTCTCATTGCACTTAATTCCTGAATGTGAACAGGGAAATAAGATGACGTAAATGACAAGTAGTGGAAGACACAGGAGCTAACCCATTTTATTAAACAAAATAGTTGTACAGAAATGGCATGTCAGTATAACTTTAGAATTTTAATGAATATACACGTAGGGCAGTGAAAAATAGCTATTTCTAGTCAAATGTACATTCTAACTGCATTCAGGTAACTAAATATTCACTTAAATTAGTACTTTTTGGCAGCCATTGCTTCCACAGTTACAAGGCACCTCTCCTTCCTGAGTACTTCCAGGGTCATGAGAGTAGTTCCAGGTCAATTCTGTATTGGCCTTCACAATCCTGTAATGAAGGAAGCAAACATAAGACATACTATTTGTTTGACTTTGGTTAAATAATTGGTGAAAAGATGGTCCTTAAAAATTAGTTGTAAGTACCTCCCAACATCAACTCCCCATGCAATAAGAAATTTTATAAAACAAACCTGTTGGTGAAAAACGCAATTATGGGGAATGTGGGATCGTGTGAGTCTATGAAGACATTCTGGACGAACAGGTTGGGGTCGCAACTGTGCTGTAAAGGTCACAGACAAGGTAAAAATTCAGGCATGAACAGGTCCCTCATTCAACTCGAGGAAAATTATCATTAGCGCTATATTGATGAACTGCCTAAGTTTCATTGCCACTGTCCTTCAATAAAAGCAAAGCTGGGCGCCATTTACAGCTCAATGTTAACAGAAGCTTTTGAAATTTTGTCAATTCTTATGTTTAGGAGTATAATTTCAAATACACTTAACTACAGTGGAGCAGCAATATTGTAAAAAAAAAATCTTATGAAAAATTTACTTTCTGAACATAATTAAAATAGCATTTTATACTGTTAGTGTTTAATGCATCCTCCTGTTCATGTGAAGAGGACGGTACCCAGCCCTTATTTGAGCTTTACTCACACGAGCTACTACAGATACAGCTTTCATGATCATGAGTGAAATTTCACCATGAACGGTACACTCTCTGGTGATACTCTGGCTTTGGTGAAGACCTGTCCCTAATCCTTAGAGAAGACTTTGGTGACGACTTCTTCTAAAAAACATTGATAGTCTGGAAATCACACGTACTAAAACCTACTGGATAAACATTTAAACACACACACACACACACACACACACACTCACACACTCACACACTCACACACTCACACACTCACTCTCTCTCTGCAGCAGAAGCTTACATTCATGAACCTTCCCACATTCCCCTCCTTAGTGGCATCCAGGTAATACATGTGGTCTGTAGTAATCCGCTTCCTGTTCCTCTTAGGGCTCGATCCTGTGTCCGCTTCTTTCGCTTGCACTTCCGTTAAGACTGGCACAATATCCCCAGCAACCATCTCCTCCTTCTTCTTCTCTCCTTCACCGGCAGGTAACTCTAACCAACAGAAAGAGAAACATTTCAGTTCAAAGGTCAGTGAGACAATGTATTCATTCCGTTCCGAGGTCATATTTGGGTTTAAGAGAGATGCTAAGGTTCCAAGAGTTACTTCATTGCCAAATTAAAAAGTCTTCCATATGCACCTGGGAGGGTGTTGTCTGACTGGTGTCCGGCTGCTGCCACTGCCTGCATTCGAGGAAGACAAGATGTCAGCAGTCATACGTCTAAAATAAGGCAGAATTATATCCTCACAAAACCAGTTATTTCCTTGCTTGACCAAGAAAGTGAGCGTGGCTGAACTGATCTGACTTTGTCCGGGTTGCCGTGGAGATGGTCGGCGGGGCGCTGGATGACGGGAACGTGGAGCGGCGGCGAGGTGGGTGCTGAGGGTTCCGGACGCTCCGACAGGCCACGCCCCTCTCCTGCCGGCGCCAGCCACTCGGTGACCACTTCCACCTCGTCGTCGGAGGATGGGAGCTCCGCCCTCTGACGTTTGTGTGGGGGCGTCTCCCGCGATTCCTGGCCTGCTCTGAGAACTAATCCTGAGAGTGAGAGAGCGAGAGAGGGAGAGGAAGAGGGAGAGGGAGAGGGAGAGAGATAGGGGGAGAGAGAGAAAGGTGGTAAAGCTGCTGTGGTGAGGAGACGAATGGCGTTAACAGTTGCTCCAATCCACAAACCTTATCCACAGCTAATGTCAAAAGGTTAAAGTTCAATAAAGTGGCATCAACAGACAAGACGTAGTTCAAAAACATTTTCTGCTGTCGGCTCTCACCTGCATACGTGCAAACAAAGGTGCCCTGGTCGAGGTCGTCGCGACAACGCACCCCCCACCCTCTGTCTGGCGTCTGGAAGACCTGGAGCCGGACTCTCAGGCCTCGCTGGACCACTCGGTTCTGACACCGGTTCAACCGACAGCCACACCATGGGCCGCACTCATACAACCTGGGAGAGGCCCGACAGCAAACAAGACACCAATCACAACCCATTACCAATCAGACATCTTTCCTCATTGGTCACACTTTTATTCTGAAATTGCCTTAGTGTAAACCATGCGCGCAACTTCCTAGGGAAGAACTAGGCAGAGAAATGCTTATGCATATTGGTCTAAATCAAACCGCTCAGTAGGATTATACCATAGGAATGATTAGGATTATACCGGTAGCCCTGCTTACCCCGCAGGTAAAGGATCAGGCAGTCTCTGGTAGGAGTAGTGCTGCCCCCCTGTGGTCAGACGGACACAAGCGCAGCTCTCCGCATCCAGACAGCCATCCGTGCAATCGCAGCACGCCTCGAACAGCAACCCTAGGCTCAGGAAGCAGCCGTGCGGCCAGCGATCCTTCCGGTACCGGAAGTCCTCGGGCCGCGCCCCGTCCTCCCCGACGAACAGCTCCACGGGCGTGGGCTCGGCCCCCCGGCTCAGGTCCCTGTCGGGCGGGGGACGGGATGACAGGCGTCGGCGCGGGGGGTCGAGCCGCACGGCCGGCGTGAAGCTGAAGTAGTCCGTCTGAAGGATGTCGCTGCTCTCCGTGGCAAGCAGGAAGTGCAGCACCTCGGCCGGACTACGGAGGCTCAGGCCGCACGGCGCTTGGTAAACGACGCCCCGCCGAGACCCGCCGTCCGACCCCTCGAAACTCTCTGCGGCTCCCTCCTCGACGCCGTCTGACAAAATGCCAAGGCTAGCCTCGGGAGCCGGGGCGCTCATCCGCCGGAAGCTGAGGAGTAACGGCACCTTCAAGGGGTTCTGTCCCCGCAAGTGGTGGGCCGATTTGGGCAGGCCGGGCAGGCAGGTGGGGCTGCAGCTGTGGGGCTGGTAGTGGGTCTGGATGGGCACCACGGGGGCTATGAGGTCCTCTCGGTAAAGGTACGAGGGCGACAACGGGTCGGTGGAGCCATTGAAGTGAAGCGGTGATGGAGGAGAGGTGGGCTCACTCTGCTGCTGGGCCAGTAGAGGGCTCAGGGGGCTGCTGTCCTCCTCTGGTACAGGCACAGGCAGTACATCTGGTGACAGACATGATTATGACCTTGTTTAAATTTGATCTGAAATCTGGAACTAAATTACTATAAATGTTTCACTGTATTGGTTTTACATTTGCAGGACATTGAAAGAAATATATTAGACTATCCAACGAAAGACAGATCAAGACCGACCAATGCATCAATACTGTTCCGTAGGCAGTCAATAAGTGACCGCTTGTAACTGTATTTATTTATTTAATGGTGTTGTTGGCTTAATGTGCAACATAGTGTATAGCAGTGGGACAAAATGAGACATCTATTTTATGTGGTAAGTATACCTGAGCCAATGACCACTTCCACAAATGATCCCGCTGTCGCAAAGTTTGCTTCCACCGTTGAAGATGGAGTTGCATTGGAATTTAGAACTTTGATTATTTCCATCCCCTGCACGTATTCTGGAGAAAAAAAATAGTTGATTGCAATGCATAGGGGCATGTGTCTCTACGCCTTATACTTGTTTGTGGGTAAATGGTACTTTGTGTTCATAGGGGGAGAGGGTGCCAGGGTGTATAATTGTATACCTTTGTCGGTTGCTGTGCAGTTTTTGATTGAATATCTCAAGTGCTTAAAATATTCACAGAGGTCATCAAAAACCTGATCCACATCTACTTTGGCCCAGAAGGACTTAGCCTTTGCTGAAAAAGTATGCCAGGCAAGCGCTGTCAATCATGCATGCGTTAACCACACGATAGCCTAATTGTTTATCAATGTTGCAGCTGCCAAGTAACAGTTAAGAGTAAAAAAAAATAAAAAATAAAGTCTGTCTTACCAACAGGTTCCGGTGGCTCCGTTACATCCATCTCATTGGACGTTAACAACATTACAACTTTGTGTGCGAACAAGGAAAGCTAACACAACACAGTAGTGTAGCTAGCTACAGGCAGTGGCCAATTAGTTCATCTTACCGCTAACTTTACGTCTTCATAAGTAAAGACAGTCGACATAATACAACTGTTTTGGAGTTGACGTAATTTATCCCGCCAAGTGTGTGCATGACGCTAATGTTATCAAATGTAACGTTAGGCTATAACTTGAGAAAAATCTGAAAAATCCGCCTCCATCCTTTTACAAAAAACCTACCCACAATACATTTCAATGTCTATTCCATGCCAAGTTGCCATATAGTGCATAACATGGAAAGGAAGCGGCCGTTTTTAACTTATAGGCTAGCTATATATATTTATATATTCAAGTAAAACTAGATAAAGATTGAAAGCAATGTGTAGAACACTTATTACCGATGTTACACATTTGTGTTCTTGCCATGTTCCGCACTTTCACGTATTGATTCGCGTTTTAAATTGTCCTTCTTTTGTCTCCGTAGATCATGATAATTTTTTACCTATTTATTTAGTTGTGATTTCATCACAGATGGTATCGCTAGCCTATGTCAGTCACAGTAACTTGCATCTTCTATATGCTCGGTAACAAAATGTTTGTCTCACAATACGGAAAGCCACCAAGTTGGTTGTGTTACATAGCGAGAGGGGTGGGGGCAATGGTCGGGGTTCTGATTAGCTAACACTTGCAGGAAGTAGCTTTTATAAGAAAGGTTTTATAACAGCTAAAATGGACTTACGCAAGTTTCATTCACAAATCACAATCATCATCTTTTTGTGCTTGCAAGTCACAGGAGCTCACAATTCGAGCAGGTAAGAATGGTTAATTGTTGCTTTCTTGTTGTATCACCTCAAAAATAAATAAAAACCCGCCACTTGCTTAATGACTGTTTAGATCTTTGAAACGTAAGTACCAACGTGAGTGACCAACATGGAACAGTTACATATTAAGCAGCTTACTGACAGTATTTGCAGACACTATACGGATACATAGTGTAACAAGTAGGTGGATAATGGACCTATTTGTGAGACGTTATTTTTGACCTATTTCCTATAGTGACGAGAACGATACTTCCACCACCACCACCTCAATGAGCCAGGTGAAAAGGTCTGTGGGTGAGGCGCTGTGGGGAATGTGTGCCGCAGACGCAATGTCAATGCCAGTGCACTGGTACTATAATATCAACGACATTACAAGGGATTTTGGAGGATGGATAACTGGCTTCAATGCACCAAAGAACAGACATCCATCCAGCATCCTCACTCTCTCCAACTCAGGCAAGAATTTTTTTGTTATTGTTGTACAGTAGTTGCATGGCATGCCATAGCAAAATATAACTCAAAAAGGTTCACTGTGTGTCCATATAATTAATGAATGAGTATACACACAATTTTGAGATTTTATTCAATGACAGTGAGTCTACTGGTTAGCTTGTTAGGGACACAATGAAACACTACAGTTAATTTCCAAACGTATCCTCTCCAGCTGGAAGTGGACGAACGGCATGGGTATCCGGTGGGAGCCGCCCTAACGTGGTGGGTAACGTCATTCTCCATGACAAGCTCAAGTTCTGGAAGGCTGACGCGGGCTCTGTCCACTATCACCAAGGTAATACTAAACGTTTCCTTATTATCCTGTGCTGTTCTATTGCTATCTCTCTGTCTGTTTAGATAATAGCATACGTTATCTCTCTATTGATTTTCTCTGTTGAAATTGCTGTACCTTTGCAGGCATGCAGGCCGGTGACAACACACTGAATGCCATCTGCTCTCTGAGGGTGGCTCAGATTCTGTCCAGGGGCAATTTTACCAACGTGTCTGCTCCAGAAGCGCGGGCGGCCGTGCTGGCGGACTATGTGAGCTTCATGACGACGCCCGGCACGCACGAAGACACCTACGCCGAGTCCTTCCATAGGTCCTTCTTCTCCGACTGGCAGGAGTCTCGACCTAGGTCCTCCGGCAAGGTGACTACTCGCACAACACACGTGTCCAAACCCACACACATTTAACTTTTTTGTGGACTATCCATTAAAAAAACACAAGGAAACAACACAGGGTGATTTGAGATGATAGAAAGTAGTTCCGGTAAACACACACGGGTCGGCTTAGACCTGTTACCTTAAGGTCATTCACTGCTCTGTGAAACGCCTGAGCCAATCCTTTTGCTTTGCAGAGTGACTAAGTAGACTAACTGTCTGCTCTAGATCCTGGAGTTTGCGGAGAAGCGCTACAAGCAGAAGTTGAATGTGACCTACCCGGACAGCCAGCTCGACGCTATTGGCTGCCTCCCTATGACTATCCCCTTTGTGCTGCTCTCTGCGTCGGCCAATGAGGAGCAAGCTGTGAGTGTCATTTCAACCAAACCCCACGCTTGTTTAGTATTCAAAGACCAACGGAATCTTTTATTTTTCAGGTCGTCATCAATGTACATGTACCAGTCAAAAGTGTGGACACTTGAATGGAAAAGTGTGTCCAAACCTTTGACTGGTACACTGTAAAACTATAATTAGTTTTTGTCCTTCTCTAATGTCTCTAGTCCTATCTATCTCTTCCCAGGTTTCCGCTGCCGTGGAGTTTGTGCGGCTCACCCACCCCCACCCCAAGGTGGACAAGTACGTGGCTCTCTATGCCCGCGCCCTCCACGCCACCCTGAACGGAGCCAGTCTGAGGCAGCAGGCGGAGACGGCCCTCAAGTCGCCGACGCTGGACGCGTGGGACACGTGCCAGCAGTACATGCAGAGAGCTGCCAGGTATGTTAAACATAAACAGGTAATGTCCAGTATAAAGTTTGTTAATAAAGAGACGATGACGTGTGAGATAGATATATAATGCATAGAGGTTTCTCGGTTCAACTGACCAGAACTAAATTACCCTCCCCCTGACTCGGATCAGTTCCACATTTGTCAGAGAAAAGCCTCATCTTCCGATTTCGTTATTCACAGGTCTGTTTGGGTATGGGTCCAGATTTGAACAGGTCTAAAGGGGCGATAGTTTTTGTTTATTTCATATATGCACACTAGTTAAATTGTAACGTTACGTTTCAAAGGCTTTGTTTGGTTCAGAAGTAAGCATATGTGAGTGCAAAAACCTGAATTCACCATTCACATGTTGTTTGTGTGCGTCTCCGCTTTGTGGTAGGTATCCAGCCGACTCCGCCGAGAGGTTAAAGGTCAATCAGAATGCCATTGAGTACCTGGGCCTGGCCTGCTACACCAAAGGAGCTCTCAGCAGCATGTTCTATCTGGCCCACGAATACCATGACGACCCTCGCCGCGGCATCTTAGCCAACACTAACAGTGGTGGTAAGGCCAGACGGGAACGTGTGTCTTGGTTTACATTTCTATTATTTAAATCGAAATAATTTCCCCTAAAATCTGTCTTTTTACACGTATACTCTCACATGTACACGTGGATATTTCAAAAAGCCTGGGTCTATTTGCAAACGTGCAAAGTGTTATCCTCGGGAAATTGATTGAGGCGATTCACCATTTTGTATTCCTTTATTCCCTCCTAGGGGAGAATTGTAACCGTGGTGCAGGTCTTGGGGCTTTACTCGGCGCGAGAGCGGCCTACACGGGAGGCGCTGTGCCCCAGGAGTGGAAAGACGGAATGCGCCATGCTCGGCAAAACATCCAGGAGATCCTGGTGGACTTAACCTCTAGTGGCATGGAGGACGTGTGATAATCGAAGCACTATTTCTCTACTGCGTGAAATCTGGTCCTAGTTTACTATTTACTTACCAGATAACATCAATGAAGGATGTCAAGGGGTATTTGAGCATGAACGTTATGTCTATTCACTAGACCAAATAACATGGGGGGGGGGGGGGGTCTTAGTTTTTTTTAAGAGTTCCTCTGTTTTAGTTCTTTTGATATTTATTAACGTGCCACAGCATGGCTAGCTTCCTATGTCTTATGTTGCATATTGATATGCAACAGAGACATACTTCCATATGCCTTCTAGCTGCTGCAAGCAGAAAACATTTCTGTATACAATTTTATGTTTATGTTTTTACATTTCATGTTTTTATGTTGTACAGCACCTTGCAACTCTGGTTTTGAAAGGCGCTTTATGATTAAATTTACTCACTAACAATGGGGAAAGCACTGGTGTATTTCTGCTCAACAATGAACTGAGAACAGGGAAATTTTCCCAAATGCATATCGGCTCCAGCCATTCTTGATGGATTAAATATTGTCTAGGAATAGTTTCTCAAAGTAATATTGTTAATATTTTGCCTTTATTTCCCTTTTAAGGGATATATTCCTATGGCATAAGTGCTCTCACACAGGTTAAATTACAATTTTTTATCAGTGCAAGTTTTCAAATGCAGCAAGTTAGACAAGTAGTCTAGTTATTTCTTACGTGATGCATTTGCCTGCCCACTACACATCTTTTATTGGTGTTTAATCAGTTTAGCCATGTAAATGCCTATGTTCTTGATTAAAGACTGTGGCACAATTTCACCTAGTCGTTGGTTTAAGTCATTTACACCTTCTTCTGCCGAGCACCAGTCGGGATTGGATGTGCCGTTCTCACAAGCTTTCAACAACTAGAACTAAATCTACTTGTGTATATAACAAGGATAAGACATACACATTTAATCCTGGGCACTTTATTTATTTGAAATTCCGTTAAATTGACAAATCAGAAATACAAGTGAGTTCAGTAACATCAACATGCCTGGTTTGAGGCTTTGCATAGTAACAAATGAATAGGTCTACGGGGAGTGCTTGTGTTTGTATGCCTTTAGTACAGACTGTGAGATAGGAACCTACTGGTTGACCCAGAAGGTACATTGTGCTAGAAATAATAGATTTAATATCGCAACGTTTGGTAGAAAGATTTAAACTTGACTCAATGGCTTGTCCTAGACCTCTTTAAGTATATGATCTTGGATTATGGATGCTTTTCAATTAAAAAGCATTCAAAATGTATTTAAACAAATATTTAAGAAGCAACTTTTATGATGCATTCTCTATAAGATATGATACAAAAATCTACCAGAGTAGACAGGTAAAACTGGCCAAAAAGCAAACAATATCTGGTGTTACAGTCAATTTGTTGTACTGTTAATTGGTGCAACAGCCAGAACATCAACTGCTTTGATGAATGAAGAAACAGCATTCATGGAAGTAGTGGAGCAGTTAATATTCCCACCGTTAGAACTGTCTCATGTTAATTATATATCTATATTTTTTTTAATTATGGAAGTTTAAAACCGTAGGCGACAATCAGATGTTTGATTGTCTTCAAATGTGCTTATTAACATTCTGTGAGCCTAAACAATAGTTTGAATTAAACTTCCTAGTCATAGTGGGTCATTCGGATTAAATCAAGGTTAATGGGGACTGCTGCCATGAGATCTTCCATGAGATTTTGAAACGTTAACATTCATTTCACCCAAGGGCAAACACACTAAAAGGAACAAAAGACGCATATAACTCTTAAAGAACATAGTAATTCCCCCAAATGTTGTGCATATTTTCAAAAATGGACACACTAATAATAAAAATAAAAAAAGTACAGTGACTTTAAAAACAAAGACAAGAGCAATTGTATATACATTTTTGAATAAGGACCCGGGTGGCCAGGGTTTATTTTCCTACCCAGGGCCAGTGCGTAGACGTGGAGCACACTAGTTCAGTTCACACGGTCAGCATCCTCATATGCATTTCCTAAGAGGTATAACTCAGAACCTGTAACAGCGCTCTTATTCTGGAAGCACATTTAAACTGGAAGTCAAACAATACAGGAAGTAGCAAACCCAGTATCTCACAGAGAAAAAAATAAAAGCCTTAAATAAAAGCAGCCCTTTATAACCCCTTTAAGTTACACATAAAAAAGAAAAAACAGGAAACAAACTTTTTCATCAGTAGTTTTGTCAAATAAAACATGGATTAACAAATCGATCAAAACTAACAAAAGCATGTCACAGCATTAAACTAATCTGCTTAATTTACTTTTAGTTTGAGCAGTAACAGTAAAATGTGTATGAGGTTTGTTCCTCCTATGTGAAACGTCTCTCTTTACAAATTATTGTCGGGCTAAATGGCTTTGCTGCTTCGAAAAACATTTAAAACTGATCGGCTTTTTGAAAGACCCGACACCGGTGTTAGTTCAGTTTTTTTGTTTTTTAAAACCAAATTGCAGACATCTATGAACACTGTGATTATAAATCTTCACTCATTATGCGTGTAGTCGACGGAGTTTGTGTGTAAATTCTTCCCCAAAATTATAGTATTTTTGATTTGTGTTTTTCACAGCAGAGAATCTGGACGGGTATTGTGCAGGAAAAAATGGAAAACACAAACACACACACGTTAAGATTGATGTAAGAGGTAACATTGCGCACGGGGCACGACAGGGTAAACAAAGCGCCTAGATGACCCTAACCCAAGATGACCTGGCTAAGCAACGTCACACTTTGTTCTGTCACAGTATTGGAATGCTCACACTGACTCTAGGAGTCGAAGCAGGAGGGCATGGGTTATAAGGCAGGTGCAGCGAGCCAAAAGAGGAGGGCAGCCTATTGCAGTGCAGCATAAACCTATTAAAAAACTCTATCATCATCACCAGCATCATAACCATCTCTCCTATGACTGGATATGCTTTCTATTTTAGACCAATTCAGATATTGATACTGGATATTTAAATAACCTATATTTTAATATTTAGATTCTGTATGGCTTTGGCAGGGAATTGTCTCACTCTGACTGGCCTAGTCCAGTAGAGGGTCATCATCGTCCTCCTCGTCCAGTTGTAGCCTTTGGAAGGGCCGAGAGGCTGAGTGCCGTCTGGGCTTTAAGATCTGGAACAGACCTGGAACGAGAATTTTTTATAACGAATAAATAAATCCGTAACATATCCCATTTGAACTTGTTGATATCAGTAATAAACATCATATCATATGTTTTGGGCTTTGGAATGGATTATAGGGTTTTCACTTGCTGTTTCTGTGCACGTTGAAAGGCAAGGACTCGGGCGGGGATCGCTTTTAATAATGATTGTGGAACCCATCTCGTTCATACATACTTTTTTATTGTATTTTGTTTTGGAATATATCAAATAAATAATCAGGAAATGTAGCTTATTATTTTAGGAACTCACCAGTAAGAGTGGTCAGCAGCACAAGGACTCCTATCACCAACCCCACTACCAGGGGGACGTCCACACATCTCTCCCCAGCCAGGAGGCACCGTGAGTGGGCCAGAGTGCCATTGTTGGGCCCCGGGGTCACGGAGAGGAGGTGGCACATCATTGGGTACACATCCACGCTTTGTAACTCTGGGAGACGGTAGCCCTGACGAAACGCCGGCCCCACCGCTGCTAGGAAGGGGTGCATGCTGGGTAGCGTGTTGTCGTAGCCATGATCGCCCACTGCGGAGGAAAGTTAGAGGGTTACCGTAAGTTTATGTGTAAGAGGTCACTTTCAATTAGGGTTAGGGTTGTGTGTGTGTGTGTGTGTGTGTGTGTGTGTGTGTATGCATGCATGCATTCCTTACATCGTGGGAGCCCCCCTCGTTGAACAATAGTCCAACCCTCGTCAGCCACCAATATGATTGGCGGGATGCGCTCATTGTGGCTATAGTGCAACCTATCAGGGATGTCCTTCTTCAAGTAGGCGGTCATCTTGGAGTGGCACTTCTTCAGCAATTCAAACACGGTGTCGGGGTCTGGAGAACACACACACACACAGAGAGAGAGAGAGAGAGAGAGAGAGAGAGAGAGAGAGAGAGAATGTTGAGATGTGTGTGTGTGTGTGTGTGCTTGTTTGTGTACGCGTGTGTGTGTGTGTGTGTACTTAAACTTGTACATCTGCTTGTGTACACGTGTGTGTGTGTGTGTGTGTGTGTGTGTATTTGAATTTGTATGTTCGTGAACGGGTGCGTTTACTTGTGTGTGTGTGTGTGTGTGTGTGTGTGTATTTGAATTTGTATGTTCGTGAACGGGTGCGTTTACTTGTGTGCGTTTGTACGTCTGTTTGTGTACACGGGTGTGTGTGTGTGTGTGTGTGTGTAAACATGCGTGTGTCTCACCTCCGAGCGGTATGAGCGCGGCGACGGGAGTGAGGTCCACCACGGTGTAGTTGTCGGGGTGCAGACAGCTGTCCAGCGGGATGAGGCGCTCTGCAGAGCACTGGGTCATGCCGTGGTCACTGGTCACGATCACGTTGACCCGACCCCACAGCCCCGTCCTGTTCAGCTCCGACACCAGCAGGCCGACGTGCTCGTCCACCTACGCACGCACACACACACACGCACGCGCACGCGCACACACACACACACACACACACACACACACACACACACACTTATTTTACTTTTATTATCACTGCGAATAATAATAACTGGTTTGAAAAATGCTAACGAGCGGCTCGGAACTAACACTTTAGGAGAAAGCTGTAATATCAAAAGCAAGATGTATTTTCAGGAAATGATTAACTAATTAAAACGATCCATGTTTCAATCACGTTTCCTGGCAGGTAATTCTAAAACGGTGGATTCATCTGCATTCTACTGAACAAAAAAATTAAAGGAACACTTTTTAATCAGAGTATTACATCAAGTCAATTAAACGTCTGGGATATTGATCTGGTCAGTTAAGTAGCAGAGGGGGTTGTTAATCAGTTTCAGCGGCTTTGGTGTTAATGAAATTAACAACAGGTGCACTAGAGGGGCAACAATGAGACGACCCCCAAAACAGGAATGGTTTTCCAGGTGGAGGCCACTGACATTTTTTCCCTCCTCATCTTTTCTGACTGTTTTTCACTAGTTTTGTATTTGGCTAGGGTCAGTGTCACTACTGGTAGCATGAGGCGATACCTGGACCCCTACAGAGGTTGCACAGGCAGTCCAACTCCTCCAGGATGGCACATCAATACGTGCAATTGCAAGAAGGTTTGCTGTGTCTCCCAGCACAGTCTCAAGAGCATGGAGGAGATTCCAGGAGACAGGGAGTTACTCTAGGAGAGCTGGACAGGGCCGTAGAAGGTCCTTAACCCATCAGCAGGACCGGTATCTGCTTCTTGTGCAAGGAGGAACAGGATGAGCACTGCCAGAGTCCTACAAAATGACCAGCAGGCCACTGGTGTGGATGTCTCTGACCAAACAATCAGAAACAGACTTCATGAGGGTGGCCTGAGGGCCCAACGTCCTCCAGTGGGCCTTGTGCTCACTGCCCGGCACCGTGGAGCTCGATTAGCATTTGCCATAGAACACCAGAATTGGCAGGTCCGCCACTGGCGCCCTGTGCTTTTCACAGATGAGAGCAGGTTCACCCTGAGCACATGTGACAGACGTGAAAGGGTTTGGAGAAGCCATGGAGAACGTTATTCTACCTGTAACATCATTCAGCATGACCGGTTTGGTGGTGGGTCAGTGATGGTCTGGGGAGGCATATCCATGGAGGGACGCACAGACCTCTACAGGCTAGACAACGGCACCCTGACTGCCATTAGGTATCGGGATGAAATCCTTGGACCCATTGTCAGACCCTACGCTTGTGCAGTGGGTCCTGGGTTTCTCCTGGTGCACGACAATGCCCGGCCTCATGTGGCGAGAGTATGCAGGCAGTTCCTGGAGGATGAAGGAATTGATACCATTGACTGGCCCCCACACTCGCCTGACCTAAATCCAATAGAACACCTCTGGGACATTATGTTTCGGTCCATCTGACGCCACCAGGTTGCACCTCAGACTGTCCAGGAGCTCAGTGATGCCCTGGTCCAGATCTGGGAGGAGATACCTCAGGACACCATCCGTCGTCTCATTAGGAGCATGCCCCGACGTTGTCAGGCATGCATACAAGCACGTGGGGGCAATACACAGTACTGAGTACCATTTTAAGTTGATGCAATGGAATTTCAGCAAAATGGACTAGCCTGCCGCATCATTTTTTCACTTTGATTTTCGGGGTGTCTTTGAATTCAGCCCTCTGTAGGTTGATAATTTTCATTTCCATCAAATGATGTGGCATCCTTTCGTTCCTTACACATTACCCAGTCCATATCAGTATAGATATCCAGCATGATTTTTTTTTCCCATTGAGATCTGATGGGTTTTCAAAGTGTTCATTTAATTTTTTTGAGCAGTGTATTAGCATGTAAGTGTGTATGTGTGTGCGTGTGTGTGTGTGTGTGTGTGCGTGTACCTGTTTAAGGGCCTGGGACATGGCTGTGGTGTTGTCAGGGCCATATATGTGTCCTGTCTTGTCTGGCTCCTCCCAGTAGAGGGCAGCAAACGACACACCTTTCTCCTGCAAGAAGGGAAAAACAAAACACCAATCTAGGGAAGCAGCAGCAACCAACAACTCATAAAATGACTGATAAGATTAAAAAACTACTAGTTGACACATTAACCTACTGTAGCATAATATATCCAACCAAACTAACTTCCAATAGTAGTAGAACGCAACCCCCCCCTAACCTTGTCGTTTCCAACCAGCCATTTTGTGACGTTCCCGAGGCGCTCCGGGAAGGTCACGGCGGAGTCGTAGGGCAGGAAGTGAGTTGCCGTGCGGTTCCTGATGGCCACGTCCGAGCCCGGCCACATCATGGCCGCCGTGGAGTACCCAGAGTCCTCGGCGGTGATCCAGAGGGGCAGCGCCTGGTTCCACCAGAAGGGGTCGCTGTCGTTGACCAGGTTAAAGTGCTTGTGGGTGGTCGGGTCGTACATGCTGCTGGCCAGGATGCCGTGGGACTCCGCGTAAAGCCCCGTCACCTGGTAACAGCAGAACAAATACAACCTCGGTCAAAGTTGAAAAAGGGCTATATATAGAGAGCGGTCTAATACACTAACCTACTATAAGATGTGATTAAATACTACACTGTTTTAACAGTACAACCCAATCTCATGATACTATATTATACTGTATCTTTCAATGTGGGGGCTGGTATGAAGGAATATATAGTACTGTGCATAAGTTTTAGGCTGGGGATGCTGTTTTGAAGACTTTTGAAGAGTGGTCACACCAAAAGCTGATTTGATACAGATTTGCTCCTCCCTCACTTTGTATTTTATGAATTGGTGAAAAAATAAACAATGAAAGTTTATATATATATATATATATATATATATATATATATATATATATATATATATATATATATATTTATCTTTTCTTATAACTTTAAAGACTTCACACATGTCTAAAACTTTTGTAAAGTATCATCATAAAGGTTGATGCGGAAGGCAGATGGCAGTCAGTCCGAGGTAACACACACAGATGAGACTAAATAGGCGTGAGTAAGTGTTAATATGTAGTAGGTCTTAAAGGGTTAGAACGAGTTAAAAGACAGAGGCATAACTGACACATTACAATTACATTAGACAGAGCCTGAGTATTGAAGCAGCTATCTCCCTCTATCCCAAGTGTTTTTTAGAGCTTTATAACATCTCTCCTTATTGTAATTTGGTGAGAAAGTGTTAATATGTAGTAGGTCTTAAAGGGTTAGAACGAGTTAAAAGAGAGAGGCAGACCTGACACATAACAACTACATTAGACAGAGCCTGAGTATTGAAGCAGCTATCTCCCTCCATCCCAAGAGTTTTTTAGAGCTTTATTACATCTCTCCTTCTTATAATTTGGCCCTATGCCATTATTATCATTACTTCTCTTATTAGCAAAGCTATATTGTTTCATTGTAGTAGTTACACTATATCCCGGCAGGAAAATAATAACGTTTTGTTAAAGGTTATGCCATGTGGTGTGTTACCAGGCTGTAGTGGTTAGGGAAGGTCTTGGTGGTGAACACGTTGGTCATCTGCTCCACCAGGACCCCCTGGTTGTAGAGGAGCTCCAGGTTGGGCATGTGAAACCTCTTCAGGTAGTCCGCCCTGAAGCCGTCAAACGACACCAGCAGCACCGGCGTTGGCGACGGCGACGGAACGGTCGCACTTCCTGTGTCCGCGGCGGCAGCCGATGGGGTCAGCACACACAGGGTACCCAGCAGAAACCAGAGCAGCAGCATCTTTCAAAGCAGAAAGGATCGGCACTGGTTTTCAGCTAGAGCTGTGATATAAAAACAGACCTCTTCCTCATATCAGACCAGGGCACGCGAGATGGTTTATGGCAGAATATAAAACCCTATCTCATGTGTGTTAACGGTTGCCTGGCTCAAGTCAAACAAAATTACTGGTCATCGGTCAGTCGCCACTTTCATGAATGTTGGTAGGCTGATGGTATGATGGTAGGCCAATTTAATACTACTCTCCATGGTCCGGCCTTACACCACAGGCCGATCCAATGATCATCCTCTAATGTGCTGCCTACCTCCCTCCATTCCCCTCTGTACTCTAAATCCGATTTCCATGTTTACGTTTTGATTTGAAGAGGTGTAGTAACTCAGCAATAAGAAGAAAGAAGACCACTGTTGAGTCCAAAGAGCACTGAGATTGGAATGATCCGCTGAATTAGGAATGAGCACTGCCATGTGGTCTTTCTCTAACCCACTCATTATTTAATTTTCTCCAACCTAACTCAACCTTTTTTTCCTTTTCTTGCTCAAAAGGCTCTCTCTCCCCCTCCCTCCTTCCCTCCCCCTCTCACTCTCACCTCACTCTCTCTCTCACACACACACACGACCCAAATACGCAAACCGGTTCTGTCATGCACATGGTGAACCTGCCACAATTCTGAAATTAAAAAAGCATGGGTCCAGCTCTGTAGGCATGAGTCAATCAAACCGAAAGAAATGGGCCAGAAAAACATATACATAAACACAAAAGAGTAACATCTGCTCATGTTGTGTTATAAATATTGGCAACCTAGCTGACTTACAGAATAATATAACATGCATATGCCAATATTTTTAAAGTTATTAGAGCCAGCTTGACACCTGCCGTGGTTTAAAGAAGGCTCGAAGCCGAAGTAAGGCCAACGTTAGCAAGAATTTCAAACTTTCACCTCTGTCAATGTGATTTTTAGCCTAAAGACATCAACAACCAGGAAGCCAAAAAAGGCAGACCATATCAGACATTGAAACCATTCGGAGAAAAAACTCAAGCTAGCAAGCTACTTATTATTATCAGTCTAGCATAGTTTAGTGTCAACTACGTGTCGTTGGCTATACAGAAACATAATAGCTAGCTAGCTAAAGTAAAGACAAGACAATAACAGCATGTTTACAACTACTTAGATGACTTAATGGCTAAGCTTTTCAATATCTATGTCTTCATGACTGTTGCCAAACGGACGCATTTTGTTTTAATTATATTTTAACGAAGGTGTAAAGGCATGAAACTAGCAACCTACCTTGAAGGAATTATGTTGTCATCATAGACATAGGTCTAACTGAAATTCGTTACCGGGGAAATTTATCTCACTTTCACTGTAACCAGCGCTTCCTGAAACTTCCTCAAAATAGACCCGCGTCATGTTTGTGGAGGTGTAAGTAACAAACTGATAGCTTCTGCGGCCAATGAATATGACTACAGGCGTTAACACACTTACGAAAGCTACATCCCCATTCGTTCAGTAAAGGGTGACAGTTGATCTTGGGTTCGGCCTACTTCCGTCTATGCCTCTGTGTGCCCAGAGCGATGTGAAATGAGGGGTTGTCACACATTGTTGTGTGGTTGTAAAAATTATAATTATGATTATTTAGAACAACCTTTATGGGGTCCTTATTCATACATCCCTTGCCTTTCGATGTTGTTGGCTATGTTGTGGATAAGGTAATGCCTAAATAGCAATAGGCCTACCATTTGGGCTATTTTGCCGTTATTTTCCTTGTTACCCTTGCAATGTGGGAGTCTGGCGCAAAATATAGGTCAAGCATTGCATCAAGATTTCGTAATTAAATAAGTAGCCTTAAAACCATTTTAGCCTAACATCAAAGTCAAACTGCACAGTGGGAGTTGACAGGTTAAAGATCTCTTTCTCTCTCTCTCTCTCTCTCTCTCTCTCTCTCTCTTTCTCCCTCTATATCCTGTCTGTTTCTCTCGCGCTGCTTTCTCTCTCTATCCACTTTTTCTCTCTTTCTCTAGCTCTGTCTCTCTTGCTGCTTTCTCTCTCTTCCTTGCTCTCTTTCTTCTTCCCTCTATCTCTGGCTGTCTGTGTCTACTAGGTCCAAAGTCCCAAAAGCAATATTGCCAAATTACCACATGCACGCCATATTGTAAGCCAGTGTAGCTATAAAACCTAGAACCATTCAGCACTCTCCAGTACCGCCACTCCAAGCTGCCACACACACCTGTTCCTTTCTCTGGAAACCAGGCCAATAGTCACAGCATTTCAAGCCTTTTCTACCATGGAGAAACAAGAGAACATATACGAGACTTCCTTGGAGCTTGACCTTACCAACAATGCAACGGAAGTCACTTCCGTGAACCAAAGAGAGGATAGGGTGTACGAGACGCCCGGCGACGCTGACGGTGGTCTGTACGAGAGGCCCGGCGACGCTGACGGCGGTCTGTACGAGAGGCCCGGCGACGCTGACGGTGGTCTGTACGAGAGGCCCGGCGACGCTGACGGCGGTCTGTACGAGAGGCCCGGCGACGCCGTCGGGGACTCTTCAAACGGCTACTGCGACGTGGGAACCTATGAGAGGCCTCACGAAGAGGCCAACGGGTTGACGGTGGAGTACGAGAACACCCGGACGGGGGCACGGGGAGAAAGGGCGTCACCTCCTCCTGTCCCCTCTCCACGGCGAGGCAGGAACTCTGTGGGCAGGTCCACGAGCTCCTCTGGCGTGGAGGAAAGGAGGGAGGACAAGGAGGACAGGATTGAGGAAGAGGAGCGCAAAGAGAGAATGGAGAAGGAAGAGGACTCAGAAAGAGGACAGAGGGCAGGGAAGAAAGAATATAGAGAAGAAGAAGAAGAAGAAGAAGAAGAAGATGAAGATGAAATGAGGCGTGAGAGAAAAGAGGAGAGCGATGACGAGGAGGAAAAGAGTGACAGAGTAGAGCAGAGGAGAGGGAAAATAGAGGAGGAAGAGGAAGACAGAGAGGGGAGGAAGAAGAGTTGGTGTGAATATGGGGGAGATGATATGGCATTGCAAGTGGGGGACTACTTTGACAGTGGTCCACGTAGAATTTCATCCTCCTCCTCCTCCTCCTCCTCCTCTTCCTCCTCCTCTTACTCCACCTCTGTGTCTTCCTCTCAACAAAGGTCCAATCAGAACCCTCGTGGAGGCCCGGTCCCAGATTCCACTCTGCCCGTGGTCTCTCTGTACACACGGGTAAGTCTGAGGTGTATTCCTCTCTACTGTCCCTGTCAGTGCGTGTCTGGTGACCGTGGTATGTGTGCATGTGGCAAACATTCTTAAGAATGAGTGTGCAAGTGTAGGGCTTCTTCTCTTGTTTGCTATAGCTCGTTTGGATAAACAAAAGAAAAGTCCCTCGGTGCTTAGATTCGAAGATTCTCACCCACACACACGTTATAAAAATTACGTAATTGGTGTGCGTGTGTGTGTGTGTTTGTGTGTAATCGCAGATCTATATCAGAATGGAAGTTGCCCTCATGTCAGGGTCGATTTACGAGATATTAAGGTCTATAAAAACATTCTGCCCTTACTAACACAACTTACATGGTAATGGCTACCTTACTTCACTGTTCATTACTAGTTTAGGAGTTCCCCCTATGTTCCGACACCTTTTATTTTCATATTGAAAGATATCCTTTCACTTATGCACACACACTCACACTAACACACACACACTCACACTAACACACACACACTAACAAACACACACACTCACACACACACACACACACACACACACACACACACACACACACACACACACACACACACACACACACACACACACAATATAAAGCACGGTGCATTCCAAAAACGTTTTAAAAAAGTTTGTACTTGTCACTGTTCACTCATACAGTATCTTCCATGTTGTCTACATAAATCAAACTGATGAGAAACAGAATCTGCGGAGACCAGGACATTAAAGACAAAAAGACAGTAAATGTAACAGACAGTACTGACAGAAAGACAGTAAATGTAACAGACAGTACTGACAGACAGACAGTAAATGTAAAAGACAGTACTGACAGACAGACAGTAAATGTAAAAGACAGTACTGACAGAAATACGGTATATGTATAAATGTAACAGACAGTACTGACAGAAATACAGTAAATGTATAAATGTAACAGACAGTACTGACAGAAATACAGTAAATGTATAAATGTAACAGACAGTACTGACAGAAATACAGTAAATGTATAAATGTAACAGACAGTACTGACAGAAATACAGTAAATGTATAAATGTAACAGACAGTACTGATAGACAGACAGTAAATGTAACAGACAGTACTGATAGACAGACAGTAAATGTATAAATGTAACAGACAGTACTGACAGAAAGATACTTTATCAAAAATCTAGTTAATTCAATACAAAAATCCTTTCGATTCTATTCATTCCTGTCAGTTTTGTAATTTGGGTTCATCTGTATTTTTGGGAAGTATAGAAGGTGTATAAAGTTTGGCTTGTTCTATTTATTTGGAAAATGTAAATAAGGTTTTCTGGTAATATTTGTTGTTTCTCAGGAAGGCAATTCAGATAGACACAAATAGAGACTTTATAGTGTATTAATAGTGTCAGAGTAAGTGTTTGTCTGTGTGTGTGTGTGTGTGTGTGTGTGTGTGTGTGTGTGTGTGTGTGTGTGTGTGTGTGTGTGTGTGTGTGTGTGTGTGTGTGTGTGTGTGTATGTGTGTGTGTGTGTGTGTGTGTGTGTTTGCTGTTCTAAATATAAAATGATGCACTGATGGGAATGTTGTCACATATGACTAAGAGTAGGGGTGGCTTGGGGTGGTTCCTGTCACACAAACATGCGAATAACCGGATCAACATCCATGTGTCTCTGTGTGTGTGTGTGTGTGTGTGTGTGTGTGTGTGTGTGTGTGTGTGTGTGTGTGTGTGTGTGTGTGTGTGTGTGTGTGTGTGTGTGTGTGTGTGTGTGTGTGTGTGAGAGAGAGAGAGAGAGAGAGACAGAGAGAGAGAGAGAGCGAGAGCGAGAGAGAAAAGAGAGAGAGTGAGAGAGAGAGAGAGAGACAAATACCTTGTTGTCATATTACGTTTCCCTTCCTTTGCTATGACCATGGTGCATATGTTTGTGTGCTCCCCCAGAAATACCCAGGCCAGCATGTGAGTGATAATGTCACTCACTGTTGAGTCAGACTCAAAACACACACACAGACTTGAAAACACACACAGACTTGACGACACACAAAGTCTTGAAGACACACAATTGAAGGCCAACTTTATAGTGTCTGCATTGTTTTTGCCGCGCGTTCTATATTGGTTTATAACCTATTTCATACTGAAATTCCAAAGTCCATTCAAACATAATTTATCGTACAAGCATCATGAATGTGCTACCTCGTAATAATTTCGGGACAATGTAAATGTGAACAAAGACACAAACGTAGGGATTAATCATCTGCTGCTATATAAATCATTCGTTTTTAAGTCGACTGAAATGTACCAGGAAATGTATGATTCCTACCAAACAGAACTGAATGGATTACCCATCATACTATATAAACTGTGATTTATTGAGAATCAGCACATGATCAGATTGAGGTGTTATTTAAAAATACAAAGAATCGGGGTTACAGGGGAGGGGTTATGAATGCGATGGGGGTGACGTCAATCAACTTCCTAAAGTCCTCTTTGATGTTTTATGACTGGCAGATACAGCAAGAAGAAAGACTTCCAGCAAAGTCTTTGTGTTAGAAGTGTCTGTGGATCGCTCTAGCTTTGTGCATGTTATTGGTCCCCAAGAGTACTGGGGGAAATCAAGCATGGCCCTGCTTTCTCTTACTCTCTCTTGCGCGTGTTGGGAGTTATTTAACTGATGCGTGTGGTGTTGCATGTCATTCAAAAGCTGGATCAAATGTACATTGAGCGCATTGTCCTCATGTCACTCCAAAGTTTTACTTCTGAGTTGAAAAAAATCGAAGACGTAGAATCATAGGTCAAATACCTATTCTATACTATACTATACTATACTATACTGCACTATTCCATTCTATTCCATTCTATTCTATTCTATTCTATTCTACTCTATTCTATGCTGTTATATTATATTATATTATATTATATTATTTTTGGAGTTGTTGCACTACCCTACCTTGAACTCAGGTGACATTTTCCAAGCAGGTCATGAGAAAGGGAAAAAGGGAGCGATGGAATGCACCCCCTCATCTCTTCCACAGCCCCTCCCTCCTCCCCCCGCCCACCCCCATGCACCGTCTATTTTGGGCCGGCACACTCACCCTGTCAGCTGGACTGAGGGTACAAATCAACCCCCCCTAGGAGGA
This sequence comes from Galaxias olidus, assembly GCA_026901105.3. Lineage (NCBI taxonomy): Eukaryota > Metazoa > Chordata > Actinopteri > Galaxiiformes > Galaxiidae > Galaxias > Galaxias olidus. Next base: position 55,009 of record JAPMUY010003973.1, on the reverse strand, counting down.
CTCACACAC
>JAPMUY010003973.1:0-52500 GCA_026901105.3 Galaxias olidus | reverse complement strand
CTGTTGCCCTTTTCAATCTAAACACAAATAATTATATTTTGGATGTTACCATAAAAGGTGTCTTCCCAGACAATAAGCAGACACACTTAAGCTTTGGGTCGTCACACCACAGGTTGCCAGGAGAAGCAGTGGTTTGTGTGTTTGTCTGCTGGTGTTTCTTTGTTACGGATGTCAGTCTTGTCTCTCTCCCATCTCACTCCTCAGGTACCCTAAACTCGCAGCGAAGAACCGTGAATCCAACACAGCAGGAAACGACATTTTTGCGAAGTTTTCCGCTTACATTAAAAACACAAAGGCAGAAGCCAACCAAGGTGGGTTTGTGTGTTAAAAGTGAAACTGAATCGACTTACTACACATTGTACACACTCCTGTGTTGTAGACTTTAGTACACCATGCTTATTAACAGTAATGCATGTTTTTATAGGATGTCATTTGTTAATGTTTAACTCTCCCTATGTCTCTCTCTCTCTCTCTCTCTCTCTCTTTCTCGCTCCCTACATCTCTCTCTCTCTTTCTATTTCTCTCTCCCTACATCTCTCTCTCTCTCTCTCTCTCTCTCTCTCTCTCTCTCTCTCTCTCTCTCTCTCTCTCTCTCTCTCTCTCTCTCGCTCTCTCTCTCTCTCTCTCTGCAGCTTTGGAAAGGAACCTGAACAAGGCCCTGAGCAGGCTGGATGAGTACCTGCTGAGCCCCCTGCCGGAGGAGCTCCAGGGGGGTAATGATGTGCCCGAGGGGGGGTCCCTCCGGAAGTATCTGGACGGTGACGAACTCACGCTAGCCGACTGCAATCTGCTGCCCAAACTGCACGTTGTCAAGGTAACCTCACTTACCTCCAATCTAACCGATTACAGTCAGGAAGTATTGATTGGACAAAGAACACTCAACACAATTTTGTTTTTACTGTTCCGCTAACCCCAAACTAAATGCTACAAAGTTAGATAGATTGGTTTCTTATCTACGGTAACTAATATTCAGCTGTGAAGTGTTGGCACTGGGCATTCTGTGTCAATGTAGCACATTTATTGTGAAATAAAGAGATAACTTTTAGGATAACTTGGATAACTTGAGTGAGCTACAACATGAGCATATGGAACATGGTCTAACATTCAACTTTGAATTGGCCTCTACTTGAAGATTGTAGTGTGTGCATGTCAGTTAAATAACCAATCATGTTATGTTGCCAGGTAGTTGCTAAGAAATACCGTAACTACGAGATACCGTCGGACCTGCACGGGGTTTGGCGTTACCTAGGAAACGCCTACAGCAGAGACGAGTTCACCAATACCTGTGCTGCTGATTCTGAGATCGAGCTGGCCTATCAGGACGTAGCCAAGAGGCTGGGCAAGTGACAGCGTCCAATAGAAATCAACACTTACTCTTCATGGAGAATGGTCCACCTCTATAATCAAAAGACTCCAATTAATAGAGAAAAGGAAGTAGAATCCCATGACAACAATAGAATCATACCATTACAATTATTGTAGGTTCACAAAGTTCCTGTTGCAATATCTAAGAGGTTGAATGGCAACAAACAGCCAGTGCAGTGTGTGAGCAACTTGACCTGTTCAGTCAACAATGTCTTCACTGAGCCTCTTGATAAAGAAGCACAGACGTTATTCTAAATGATTCAAATAATCTAAACCAATGTTATAGCTACTGTATATCACCTGGAAGTGTAAGTCATATTTCATCATGTACATGTGAACAAGTGAATGGACAACATAATTGGAAAACGTGTTGGAGAACTGAGAAGAAGAAAGGAATTTGACAGGGTTCTCCGTTCGATGTATCATATGGTGTGTGCCTTGGTTCATGTGGCCGTGTTCTCTTTGGTCAGAAAGAAAAAAAAAGAGAGAAGCAAAGAATTCTAGAAGTAGAGCTAACACGTTGTCATCGCTCCTCTATTTTACAGTTGTAGAGATTTGTCTGGGTGCTATTGACTTTCTCACACCCCGTTCTCGTCTTTGGAATTAGCGGTTTCAAAGCCAAGGGATGAACGAGTATTTTATCCTTGTATTCTCTCACTGACGCGCTGATTGATTGTACGCTACATGGTGTTTTAGATAGATATTGTTGTCAAGACTGATTAAGTCTGTAAGCCAAAGATCGATTTTGTGTCTGAGTAGGGCAGAGTGCCTCTAGGCTCTGGTCCCCCAGAGAATGAACTATGTTAACTTTGATTAAATCGCAGTGCCTTTTCCCCCTCTTCTGTCTGGTTTCAAAAGCTTGAGGATTACCTTGGAGAAAAACTGGAGGATCCTCAGTAAGTTCAGTTACAAGCTGAGTCACATGCTTATGAAACGTTTCATTTTTCTGAAACATATCAAAAAAGGTCTTTAGCCCCTCCCAGGTTTGCTTTGTACACAAGAAGCAAAAGTGAAATACTTGTTCAACTACTTGTTCTAACCAAGCCGAGCCGATGGCTTACAGTCCTATGAATGAGACGTGTCGCATATCATTTCAGACTGTGACCTGCTTTTATACAGTTTTTGCAAAACGAATAACTTTGCGATCACACCTGCTGCGAATCTGAGAGATGAGTTATTAATATATCATTAGTGGACAGCTGTGTGCATATATAATTCATGCAAGTATAACTGTGATGATAAGAATGTCACGTCGAATCAGACTGTATTTCTCACTGCTTAAGTGGATTGAGTGCAAATGCCCCTATTTGAATAATAAAATCTATTTTCTCAGCGACGTAGCCAAGAGGTTTGTGTATGTTATCAGTCAAATTAAGTCACGTAGGATGTAGTTCCTAATCTAAACCACTAGACTGCAGTACGGTCCCTCTAAATGTCTTGAATCGACTGTCTTACTAATTTGAATGCTTTCTTTGAAAGGAGTTCAATTAAATAATAAAATCTATTTTCTCCAAAGAACTCATGTTAAACTTCAATCTCTGGGGATAACTTTGCATCTCAAAGGCAGATTTGACATTAATTTGACATTAAATATTATGATTATCATTATTAATACTAATAATCAATTAATGCTTTATTCTTGTTTATGTGGAATCATGGCGTGAAGTTTTTGTGAAGGTTTTAAGATGGTCAAGAACAGCACTCTAAATAATGTTGTATGATATTTTTAAAAAGTGTTTTTCTTCGGCCCACTGGAGGTGTCCTGGGCTCAAATTACGTAATGAAACATCTGGGATGGAGGGTGCCCACTTGAAAACCCCAATGACATATCGGTTCTCAATCCAAGTCCATTCTAAAATATTGGCTTTTGTAGTGCTCCTCTTGGAGTATGGCATACTGGATTTTATAACATCCTATCCTGTGTATATTGAAAAAATTGGGGTTGACAAAGAACATTTTACATACACAAAGCAATATCTTGTTTTTTTCCTCCAAGCATCTTGTGTTGGACAAGGGGTGAAAACATGAAGTGGTCTCTTTTACATGAGGAGATCTGCTGTATTCATCTCCAACAATGGCTGCCTCTTCCTGACCATTCTCCCTCCCTCGTTTCCTCTGAATATCTCAATGCCAATCGACTTCCTCTCTTGGTTCTTTACTTTCATGGATTGCAGAACATGTCACTGGCTATACAATGCCCAGAGCCACATCGACAAGTAGAAAATCAGGAAAAAAAATCTTTCATTGTACATCTTTCAATGAGTTTAACATTTATTCTCCAATAAAGAAGCAGATGGTCTTTTGATATAATCAACATGTTTTTTTACAATGCAAAAAACAAAAAAAAAGACGTAATCCACTCTAGAAAACACTTCGAACATGCAAATTTATCGCTTTCACATTAATTCTGATATGTCAAATTATGATTAAGTGCTTTCTACGAGTGTTAAAAGGAGGTTGAGCAATATGCAATATTCCCTTCTTTGTTGGTTACTGTAAGTCAAAAGAACTCATGTTTAACTTCAATCTCTGGGGATAACTTTGCATCTCAAAGGCAGATTTGACATTATTAAGGCCAAGAGTGGTTGGCACCCCATAGAGGTGAACTCAAAACAGAGATCAAGGAGGAAAAACCAGTTGACGAGCCTTGATGACTTCCTTCAATAATTTAGCATCTTCTATTCCAGTCATCTCTTGTGAGTAAGGTTCTGCATTGAAATGTGCCACTCAAAAAGAAAGAGAAAAAGGTTTCTTACATCCTGGCAGATCAAAAAAAAAAAAAACCTGTCTTTGTGGGACAATCAAAGATGGAGCTCTGTGTTAGTGCTCCACATCGGGGCGTTTGGAGATTCAAACCACGGACAGTGCATCAGTTTAATGACCGTCATTAGAGGCAAGGTTATTCGGCAAAATGTTCACCTCGCCTTTCAACACCCCTCATTATCACATCACAAGGCTAATATGATAATGTTCGGTTGTGTTCTCAGTAGGTCAGCGCAGTTATTACAGCTGCCGTTTGCCGTTTCTTTCTTCTTCTTTTTTTTTCCCTTTCTCTCCGCTCTTGTTTGTTCCCGTTCCCCAGGGGTTCTTGTTTTGAACGTATCTGTAACACCAAGGAGATTTGGTGTTTCCCAGCTGCGCTTTTTAACAGTGACAAGCTATGTCGTCCTAGATTCTAGACAGCTCCATCTGTTGTAATAATATGCGTTTGCCATCAGCACCTGTGATGTATGACATGAGCGATAAGGATGGCAATATCTGCTTGATCATTAACCATGCACGTTACGGTTATCAGACCATTTATTCAAACAAGAGTTTGCCAATCCTTTATTAAGCCCCATTGGGAAATTAATCCTCTGCATTTTAACCCATCCGACAGCACCTGGGGACCAACTCCAGGTGTTTGCCAGTTTCAGGGCATCGACGGGAGTATTAACCCTAACATGTCTTTTGATGGAGCTCCCCTGGCGGAAACCCACAGACACACACACGGGGAGAACGAGCAAATTCCACACAGAAAGGACCAAACCCCAGGACCTTCTTGCTGACGTGAGGCAGTGACGTGAGGCTGGGGTAAATGTCTGGGGAGGCAGAGGCTGCGTCTCGTGAGGTGATAACCAGTGCTAACCGCTGAGCCACTGTGATTGCCAACAGGTCCGACTGTGCTGAGCATCGAAGCTGAATCGCTGAGAGAAGTGAGCGTGTTACTACAGTTTAAGCAGTTCAACACACAGACTTTTTTTGCACAACTAGGTTTTTTTAACACATTTTTACCCAGACACAGAGTAATCAAAGTATGTTCACTTAGTCTCTAACTGGAGGTTTTGGCAAAAATAATTGTCTTATTATTATAATAAATGTTTGAAAGGTGGAAGATGAAGGTATCGTGACGCACTGGGTCATTTGGTTGCCTCACCTCACAGTGTTACTCTGTGTGGGTGGGTCTCTGTTGGGCTTCTGTTAAGTACAATGAACGGGTGTTCATTTCCCATTCTGCTTTTGTAGTAAAGCACTGAAATGCACTTACTCAAAGACGAGGGGGAGGTGTTTTTAAAAATAAAAAAGGTCTAACGGCGTCAAAAGCCTAACTGTACACTATGCTAAATAATAGGTTGATTCCCCAACATAATTTGTGAATCACATTGTATGTTGCTCATATGTTGTCATAAATTACTTAGTCCCTGTATAAGTTAGGACATAGTTTTAAAAAAACAGACTATAGACAACCATATATCAATATGTACAATTATCAAAGTTGTATTACTTCCTCTTCTTTATATATATATATATATATATATATGAGTAAAATGTAGATATAACCTTGTGTCATTCTGTTTATGATGTGATTAAATCTCCCCTGGTCATCAGACATCTATTGACTCCACTCTGAAAAATACCTCTCCTGCTTAATGGATAGCTGACTGTCTGTGTGTGAGGTATCACAGCCAATTAGCCACCAGTCTTGAAATGCTACACACCTCCACCACTAGACCATGACAATGGAGCGTGCACACTGGTGCAGAGACATCTTGTGGGATTTGTAACGTGTTCATGGAATATGTGTTTTGCCTTTGGGAGAACGCATGTTCGGACACCCCCGTGTCTCACACCAAAACTGTTTTATCAAAACAGATTCAAATAAGTAACCGTTGAAAATTGTTTGCAGTTTTTGGACGATGATATATTTTTTAAAGCAAGAATTCACAGGCACAAAAAAAAATGTGTTATAAAAATATCCTTTATATGCAGTATTTCAGTTGACACAAAATAACACAAACCCACACGCATTATTATGTACAAAAAACCTGCTGCGGCAAGCAGCTTCGAGCAAATGAAACGTCCCCGTCTCTATGGTTCTCTGGCTTTGAGACACAAAAATAGTCTGTCTGGCTTCTTCTGTTTTGCAGATAAACAGCCTGTAATCCCATTAGACATGCCCATTAGAACGAGCCCCATTCATCTTGACTCCATGACTCAAAGACAGTGCCTTAACTGAAATCACCGATGTCTCCTTAGCCTCTTTCAGAAGTCGGTGTGTGTCTGCATAATGATGAGATAAGAGGAAACGACGGGGTCCAACACAACCTTATTCATGTTGTCACATTTTTTTTGTCCATCTCTTCAAAGCCTCCAGGTGTTGGCAGATTTTATAAGGGAGTTCAGGATACTTTTTGTTCATCCTGTTGTTGTTCTGCACCGGTCTTGCTCTGAGAGAAAAGCAATGTTGGTGGCAAACGTGTATGACGGCAGACCAAGTGTCCTCATTGGCCAGGAAGGTTCAGTACCTAGTTATGTTTTTTCTTTTCTTTTATGCTCCTCTTCTCTTTCAGTGATCCTTGAAATCTTCATGCTATTTTTCATTTTTTTCTGGTATGTTTTAAGGTGAGCTGCTCTTTCCCGCCAACTCTTAGCCCCTTCGCCCATCTCTCTTTCTTTCTCTCCTTTTCTCTCTGTCCATCTCTCTCTCTCCTTGTCTTTCTCTTTCTCTCTCTTATTCTACAACTACCACCCGCAATCCTTCTTTTTTCTCCCCACATAACACAATCCATGTTCAAATCAATGTTTCTGTAAGCCACGGAAAGATCTTTCTTCACCCCCCCCACCCCCCCCACCCCCACCCCCCCCACCCCACCCACCCACCCCCCACCATCCCCCCAACCCCAACCCCCATTTTCTCCCCCGTCCAAATATCGTTCTGCTTCTGTTCTCCCTGCAGCTGCTTGGTCAGGTCTTTAACATCACAACAGGTCCCCCCAAAAGAAGTAATCACTCCCTCGTTTTTTTTAAAGCCTCCCTTATTCGCTCTCCACACTTTTCCTCTCCACAGGCAGAGAGCCAAGGTAATGATAATTCCCTGCCCGGCGAGCCCGCTCTTTCTTTTTTTCTCCACCTCCGTTTGTTCCCTTACCCCCTCGCTACAAAGTCCCCCCCCACCCTTCGCTACAAAGTCTCCTCCCCCACCTCCCCCACACCCTCGCTACAAAGTCTCCTCCCCCACCTCCCCCACCTTGCCATGGGCCACCGGGCATGTCTCTTGGAGGGAGATATCGTCCACCTGCTCCACCCACCCTTCCTCCTCCTCCTCCTTCTCCTCCTCCTCTAGTTCTTCGGGCACCGACGGAGGAAGGCTGTCCGTGCTGCAGAACACAAAGCCCGGCAGCGTCGAGTGCAGCCGACCGGCGCTGTTCTCCCGACGGTACACTTGTCTGGAGAAGACGGAGTTGGAGGAGGAGGTGGAGGCGGACGGGTTGGAGGGTGGTGGTGGTGGTGGTGGTGGTGGGGGGGCCGATGCCTGGGTGCTGCTGGTCAGGGTGCCCTGGCTGAAGTGCGTGAGCACGGAGCGGTAGCGGTAGCTGGAGCAGGTTGGCGGGCCCTTCCAGTCGCACACCATGTTGACGTTCCAGCGGGCCCACGTCCGGCGGATCTCCGTCTGGACCTAGACACACGCACACACACACACACACACACACACACACACACACACACACACACACACACAAAGACACGCACACACAGACTCGCACACACGTACACAGATGTACACACACACACAAACGCACACAATCATACATTTACAATTCTTGTTTTGCTTTTATGATTATTTTTTCTAAAATAATCCCTGGCATCGACCTTGACCAGTCAAATCCGGTTCTGGGATCCTCACCTCGCTGTTACAGTAGCAATATATGATGGACACAAAGAAACCCTGCAAAACAGAACCATACGAGCGGATGAGAGAGTGCATTTGCAGGAAAAAAATGACACGTCAACATCAATCCCTGCTGAGTTCCTTGACTGCTAAAATGAATGACCTTTTAAGACAGAGAGAGGTCCCTCGGCCTTTGCTAACACCAACAATTATATGTATAAGACAAACCGTTATTGAAAATCAAAATGTCGAGTCTTGCTCATTGTTTTTGATTTTGATTTTCCTCTCGGCAGCTGCACCGCTGTTTGAAAATGTCAGCAGCAGCTGTCGAGCAACTACTTTCCACTTAGCACCTTCAGGCTCATAAAACTTTTTTATTTCCTTTTCAGATTTTAAGGAAGGTCTACTAAAAGCTGTTACTCATTGCAAAAAAACGAATAATAATTGCCCTTTGCCCTAATATATATGGACACGCTTTCCCATTCGCATCAATGGGAAAATGTGTCCAAACGTTTGACTGGTACTGTCTATATATATATATATATATATATATATATATATATATATATATATATATAGAGAGAGAGAGAGAGAGAGCGAGCGCCAGACCTCGCCACAGAGAGATGCACCGTGAATGAGTTGAGAAAGAGCTCAAAGTACATTCGGACCTCCCAACCGACACCTTTGAAAGTGTGAGGCATCCCTACGAACACGATGTAGTGGACCCCAAACACCAGCACCAGAACCAGCGTGGACCGGGCCAACTTCCTGCATGGGGGACAGAACAAAAAGAAATAGAAGAAAAACAACATTTACCCTCTGTTAATTAAACTGGATTGAATCCAAGTACATACCGCACCAGAGAGCTGATTTAAGTTTCTGAAGATGATTAGTTATAATGACTAATCTTTTTTGATGACAATCCACAGCCTCCACTAATCTAATACTTTTCTTTCTTTTTCGATACTTGATCGAGTACTGCATAACAGTAAAAACTATTTACAATTTCAGGAAACTCGAATTACGGCTGGATTGAAAATGTCAAATGTCAAAGGCAGCACGGTGGTCCTTTAATGCATTAGAAAAACAGAGAAGAGAAAGACAGGACAAAACAACAGGATGACGTTTATTTTCAAGTGCAGGGTTCACAGTTTCTGGACAATCCGATTCAGCTTTCTTCCCATTGTGCCAGACAAGACTACTTACATGAGGGATGGGGATGGATACTCACAAAAGAGGTCTTTGAAAGGTATGGTATGAGAGTTCAGTGAACTAAAGTGGCACACTGAAACTTCCCATAACTCGCTGATTGCAATCTGCATGCACACTAATAAAACACTCACAAGGAAATAATGAATACTAAACGTATTCAGCTCCACGTGTTCAAAACCCCCCGAAAAAGAAGCTTGTGTTTTTATCTGGGCGCCAAAACTAAATAGAGTTGAAAGTATTTTTTTTCTCAATTGTCGTTATGATTTTTATTTTAAGCTCAAGCTCATGCTCTCATATGGTTCTCTTTGTTGGATCAGTTATATTCCCACGTCATAGCTTTTGACTTCACTCTTCAGATGGGGAACCCGTGGGGGACAGCACAAAGCAATTTCCTATGAAGATTAGGCCACCCCGAATCCGTTCCCGCGTTGAAGCGTGATATATAAGACTCCCTCTCCACTGGTGAAAATAGGAAGGAGGTGAGAAGAATGCAGCCATGTTGCATGAGAGCTGGTGTTCAATGAGCCTCACGGCGTAGGAGGACTGATGGTGAATCGGCACTGCTTTTTTTTTACGGATGTGGACACACTGTACTACTGTATATGAACTACGATTTCCCCCAGCAAATGAGATATGGCACCAAAAAAAAAAAGTGTATTTATTGAAAATTACTTTTAATTGTATTATATAATATTATAGTATTATATATGTCTGCAGCACGGTGGCTCAGTGGGTAGCACTGTTACCTCACAGCAAGAAGATCCTGGGTTCAATCCCCACCTGACCCAAGGGTCTTTCTGTGTGGAGTTGGTGTGTTCTCCCCGTGTTTGAGTGGGTTTCCTCCGGGTACTCCGGTTTCCTCCCACAGTCCAAAAACATGCAGGTTAATTGGTGACTCTAACTTGTCCGTAGGTGTGAATGTGAGTGTGAGTTGTTGTCTGTCCCTATGTGTTGGCCCTGTGATAGACTGGCGACCTGTCCAGGATGTACCCCTGTGTCGGCTGGGATAGGCTCCAGCCCCCCCCCCCCGCGACCCTGCATAGGATAAGCGGTATGGATAATGGATGGATGGATGGATGGATGTATTATATACTATGGCTACATTACTAATAATCTGTGTTGCTTAAATCCCATGGTCAACATTGGAGGCTGAACAGTGTTTTTTTACGTTTAGACAGCCAGAGCACAACTGCGAAGAACAAAGTTATTAGGTGATATTGGGAGAGAAACGTGAATATTCAAGATATTGTAACCGAAATATTATACAGTACATAATCTTCATATAGGAGCACAAGCAGCTCCTCTGTGAGCCAGAGACAACTCCCCCTGTGCCCATGAAGGTTAACAGTTTTAGACTACTGCTGCACTGTATTTTGACACATATAGGATCATTAAAAAAGGCAGGTATTCAAGATGTATGTTATTTGTATGTACTTAATGTACTTTTTTTTTCTCATGTTGGAACGCACAGGTTGTTTAGGTGGGGATTAGTGGAGTGGTCATTGATATGCTGTAGCTGCAGCCTTGGCTGGCTATGGCTGGCTAGTGAAACCGAGGTAAAATCACACTATTGACCTGTGAGAATACGGAAATGAGTCCAATAGTTATTTGGATACTGTGGTCAATTATTTAGTTGCTAAGCAGCAAATGGAGATGGATGAATGCAAACCATTCAGCTTATTGATGTATTCAGCTGTTGAAAACGATTGGTTAAAAATAACTTAAAACACACACACACACACACACACATACATACATACACGCAGACATACACACACACACACACACACACACACACACACACACACACACACACACACACACACACACACACACACACACACACAGTCTGTGCACATGTTTTTTATATGATCAAAACACAAAGCTTGATACAGTCTATCGGATTTTTTTTGTCTGATATTAAAACAGAGAACAAAGAAGTTCAAAGTTCAACTCTTTTCAAAAAAAACTTTAAATAACTTCAAATTAGTTGAAAGAGTGGAAAAGTTTCATTCGATATCTTAAACACACCTTATGGATAAATATGAGTCATTGCATTAGTAAGCTCACAGAACACTTTTAACTTAATCGAACTACAGACATAGAATCGAAAAACAGGGTTAAGGCTATTTGAGAGTGGAGCGACAAAGATTCCACTCTTGACAAAAGAAACAACTTGGGTCACTTTCCACTTCCTGTTTTGATGGCCTACCTGTAAATGTTTAATTCCACTAGCTGATGTTCTACTTCACGTAGTTCTGTGGTGCCCTTCTTTCCCAGCAGTCGGCTTTAATAACCAAAGGATTAGTCTGACGGCAGCACATTGGCATATTCGTATTGGAATTCACAGAGGCGTATTACCAAAACCATGCAGCACTTCACATGATAATTTCTAGTTGACATCAATTGGCTCAATCCCCTTCACTGGATTTCAAAACTTCGCAGGAAGTGAAAATAGACTTTCTAAAATCTTTCTTTGAAAAGAAAAAAACCAACTGTCAGTTTGAAGTAGTTCCGAATTGAACGCAGATATCCTCAAAAAGAACCAAACAACTTGTGAGCCTACCGGCACTGCTTCCTGGTGTCATAACGGCCCGCGTTGGTCTCTCGGATCTTCGTCGCCAATACCCGCACTATGTTCACGAACAACACAAAGTTAAGCTGAAAAGAAAATACAAAACAATAGTTGATATGAAGTCCAAGTGATTACGTCAACAAAGCAGGATGTATACATTTACGTTAACAAAGCAGGTTGTATACATATTTACAGTACCAGTCAACGGTTTGGACACTTTCTCCCATTGAAGTGAATGGGGAAGTGTGCCGGTACCGGAACTACTGACTGGTACTGTACACCATAGACCTACAGTACTGTGAATACGTTTTAGGCACGCGATGCTGTTTTGAAGGCGAAGGGTGGTCACAGCGAATGTTGATTTGTCGCAGATTTGCTTTGCACTCACTTTGTATTTTATGAATTGATAAAAAATAAACAATTAACATTTATATTTATTTATAGCGTGTATATTTTCCTAACTTTCAAGACTTCACACTGGCTTAATGCTTTTGCACAGTACTGTAAATTGGATACAATACAGAAGACCGGCCTCTGAAACTGCATGTCTAAATCATTATCCGACTTTCACGTCAAGCACCAGGTAAATAACATCAAAAGCACAGGCTCAAAGTATGGCGAGAAGGGACCCAAGGAAAACCTCTGTTTATGGAAGGAAGGTATGGAATGAAGAACCATCGACAGAAGGTGTTGACCTTTCCACCCTTCAGAGTAGTACTTTCTGGACTTAAGAGTGCCAGGCTACTCTTTGATCCCAGTTATCCAAGTTTGACAACACGACACACGCACACACACACGCACGCACGCACGCACACAGACACACACACACAGGCCCACACAACTGGAAGAGAGAGTGAGAGTGCATTGCAGACGGAGCTTTGGAGTGTAGCTCTTCAAGAGGAGTCTATGCCCTGTGGTCCCATGATCTCTCCATCTGAGATAAAGTCTGGCTGCAGCTGCTGCCACTTCTGCCTCCAGTCTCTACACCCCATCATCCACATCATGGTGACACACACCACAGACACACACGATTCCAATGGGGGCCATAATGGAAGCTTCCTTATTCATCAACGTGTCAGCTCACATTTCGTGTCAGCTTCTAATCCATATGGCTCTAACTGCGCTATGGCTTGGTTCAAATCCTTTCATCGTTTTTCTTTCTTCGTTTTTTTCTTTTTACATTTCTTTTTTTATATTTATGTGTGTGTGTGTATCTGGGTCATTCACACCCAATCACTTAATTGAATCCTTCACAATAAGACGGCTTTCTATTTACACCAGACTGCTGTCATGCACCTAATTATCTAGCTGAACGTCTCACAGTAATAATGAGCGTGTCAATGTACGTATGCGCATGCATGTACGTTAGTGTGTGTGAGGGAGAAAAGGATTGAGAGAGAATGAGTACTCTGCATTTGTATGTGCGTGCCTGGATGTGAGAGCAAGAGAGGGAGAGAAGGGGGGAGGGGGGGGGGGTCAGAGAAAAGAGAAAGATGAGTCAAAAGAACAAAAACGTATTGGGAGACAGTGGAGGAGCTATAACAGAGCCCCAGGTGGAGGGGGGCTATGGAGGGGTGGAGAGTGGAGGGTTGAGGGCTGAGGGTGGTGGGGGGTATGGTGGGGTGGAGGGCTGAGGGGGGAGGCTGAACCTGACAACCCCTCTCAGGGGGGCAAAACCCAGCAGAGACTCCAAGAGGACGCGACTCTCCACAGGTTTCAACTAGCCCTCAGCTCACGACTTTTTATTACCATTCCACTCTGGAAATGCATAGAGGAACGGGGGAAACAGTGAGAATAGAAATTTGTCTTTGAATTTTGTGATATATTTATTTATTTATTTGTTTATTTATTTATTTGTTTGTTTGTTTGTTCAGGTCAATGTTATTGCAAAATTGGAAGTACATGCCTTATTCAGAACTCTTTCCTCAATCTTTAATGCTTAGCATTACCAACATGATTTGTCCAATGATTGTTGAGTTCGGAACGAAGTTGAAAGCTACTGTGTCAAGGTTAACGGAAAGTACGGTCATAATGTTTTTTGTGCTTGTTTTCATAATTGTTGTACTTTCGGACAAATGGTTGTTATTGCATTTCCAGAGGAGAGCACTTACTCCGATTGCTGCCAAAATTGGAACTTGATATATCCATTTTATGTTACCCGCACTTAACTCCCAGCATCTGAAGAGGAGCAGGAGAGATGGAGAGAAAAAGACAGCAAGAGTCAGTCACAGCAAAATATGAGTAATATATTTGGACAAAAGGTTTAGCAATAGAGCAAGAGAGAAATACAGAAAGAGAAAAAGAGATAGACAGAAAGAAAGTAAGGAAGAAAGAAAGAAAATAGAGGGAGAGAGGGAGAGAGAGATGGGACTAAAAAGAAAACATTGCTGTTCAAACAACACAATGCAAAAAAATAAATAAATAGCATTATCTGACCACAGAACCAAATTATGGCTCTGGAGTGTCCGCAGCTGTGTCTATAATCACGCTTTTCACACAAAGAGTGTTTTGGAGACCCCTAGGGTTCTCATCGCCAAATCAGATAATTGCTGAGGGGACTAAAACAGCTGGTAAAGTGACAGTGTCCCCTCTTTCCGTCTCTCTCTCTCTCTCTCTCACTCTCTCTCTCTCTCTCTCTCTCTCACTCTCTCTCTCTCGCTCTGTCTCTCCGTCTCTCTCTCTCTCTTTCTCTCTCTCCCTCTCTCTCTCACTCTCTCGCTCTCTCTCTCTCTCTGTCTCTCTCTCTCTCTGTCTGTCTCTCTCTCTCTCGCTCTGTCTCTCTCTCACTCTCTCTCTCTCGCGCTGTCTCTCTCTCTCTCGCTCTGTCTCTCTCTCACTCTCTCTCTCTCTCTCTCGCTCTGTCTCTCCGTCTCTCTCTCTCTCTCTCTCTCTCCTCCGTCTCGTCTCTCCCCTCCCCTGGCTCTCTCTTATGGTGCATCCCGTTTATTGGAGGTCTCAAGGGTCAGTGGAACATGGATGAGGCCAGCGGGGGAGGGGAGGGTGGTGGGGTGAAGTGTGCAATCGTGTGGCACGTTCTCACCGCGTATCTGCGAGCGTTGCTCGTACAACGGCCCAGGCGGACACGAAGAGAGCGGGGACACCTGGGAATTGAGAAGACATTGTTAGTTCTGACGGCAACACTGACAGAGATTGGAAAGGTATGAGTCTACGGTATGGTTGTATAATTCCACCGTTGGCTTTTAAAAAAAAAGAAGTATAGTTGGAGGCTTGAACATGGGGGGCGGCAATAATTGCCAGCTACCAACTGAAACAAAAGTTTAGTTTTACTTTAGTCAAAGTGTTCCTCTTTTTTTTAAAGTTGACTTTAGTAGTTGGAACTATAATAAATTAAAAACCATATAATGTGTCATTATTATAAAATGTGTGCCCCTTAAGCCCTTTGTGGAGTCCTTAAGCCCCATACAAGATCTCGCCACAGATGAGCTGCAAGTGCACTGAATCATGATCCCAGGACTCTCTTGCTTTGGAGTGATGTTTAAAAGTCAAATTGTAAAAAGAATACAACGTTCGACACAGATCATGCACACACACACACACACACACACACACACACACACACACACACACACACACACACACACACACACACACACACACACACACACACACACACACACATACACCCAGCCAATCACGGGCATTTGATGCATTTACCCCCAAAAACAACCTGTCGGGACTTACCCCATCCAATGAGGATGAAGCTCCAGAGGTACTTGGAGTCGGAGTAGAAGGCCATGAAAATGAGGCTGTGCAGATAGAGGCCCTCCACCAGGATCCAGTAGTAGTTGGTGGCCAGGAAGTAGATGAAGAGGAGCACTGTGATCTTACAGCCCACCTGCAAGAATGAGATGGAGGCAGGATAGGGCAATAATAGTCTTCATTTTACCAGGTAGTTCATCCAGGCAGAATACAATAGAATAGAACGCAATAGAATAGAATAGAATAGAATAGAATAGAATGCAATGGAATAGAATTGAACAGAATAGAATGCAATGGAAAATAATAGAATGGAATAGAATGCAATGGATAAGAATAGAATAGAATAGAACAGAATAGAATAGAATAGAATAGAACAGATTACAATAAAATACAATTAATTCAGTGCAATGATAATAATAATAATCTTTATTTTACCAGGTAGTTCGACTAGGTAGAACAGAATCGAATTTAATAGAATCGAATAGAGTAGAACATTGTGAGCCTGATACACAAAATCAAAACAAAACCCTACCTCCCCATACCTCACAACTCCCCCTTTGCTGATATATTTGTGATACACTGTATCTCCAGACCTCAGAAAGTCAGGACATATTGTAAAAGAAATCGAATTTGACAGTTACACAAACTGAATAAATATGTCCAACAGCATGAATCACCAACTCAACAAGTTGCAGGATTACGCGTTAATATTTTTCCTCAGTGTGCCTGGTTTGTTCTTGTCTGAAGTTCGAGTCGAATTATCTCCCTTCATGCATGCTGATCCGTGAGCACAAGAAATCATCACTTAATTAGAGAGGCAGGAGACAATGTGGCGCCGCAACAACAACAAAAAAGATGTTACCACGAAACCGCAAATCAGCTTGTTTACGTGGGCGTTCTGTTTGTTCCTCCTCGCTCTCGATCGAAGCTCTCGCACTCTGCCTATGGTCTCTGCCTTTCTTTTGAACGAAAGGCCAAGATACATACTGTAACACGCGTTTTAGCAAACGGAAAAGGGGCAACTTTGAGCAAGGACAGTCACAGGCAACAGGAACAAGCATCAGCCACATGGAACACTCTGGAAGGAACAATGTTCTTCATGAAACACACTGATGATGATTGTTACAAATCATATTTTTTGCTCAAAAGTTTTAGTCTTTTGTTCTGAGATGATAACCACGTCACTTAAAAACTGAGATCTAACAGTAATGATTGTATTTCTATAGCGCTTTCCTGATACCCAAAGACGCTGAGATCTGTGTCGAAACCTTAATTGCAGCTGCTGGATTCTTTCTCCGATCACCGTGGACTTATCCTAGTTCAGGGAGGATCAAAACTCCAGACTTATTCATCCCACACAATGGGAATAATGAGAAGGTGACAGCTAGCACCTGTCAAATGGGTTTGCTAGCACACAATTTGTCTTACATCGCCACTCAGGTACTGGTAAATTAGTGGGTGTGTAGTATGTTAAGCCTCCTTGTGGAAACGGATTATTTCATTTTCATCAGGAACCCTGCAATATAATGAAAATTCCTGTTCCAAAACGTTTAAATGAAGCGTTTTTCATCAAAAGTGACATTTTGGTACTGGGAACCATGGGAACCAATCCATTGAACTGGATGTAAAATGAGGTGACTGATCGGACAGCCGACTTACAAACTGGGACTGGTCCAGAGACATGGCGGCGATGGTCTTGTGGTTGTCCATGAGGGCCGCGTCCAACTCCAGCGGCCCCCCGTTGGCGTGCACCACCTTGTCCTTGACGAAGATGCTGGCAGCCCGCAGCATGAAGGAGACAAACAGGTGCACGTGGATGTAGTTCCTGGTGCAGTGGAGACGTCTGGGGCCACACACAGGTGGGTGTGTGTGTGTGTGGGGGGGGGGGTCACAGGTCAAAGGTTAGTCTCAGCCTACTCACGAGACGTTCTGTTGTTTTTTTAAGAGACAACCTGATTCATCAAACTACTTTATGTTCTCGAGGAAAGCACAGATGTGTTTCCAAAAGCTCCTTCAGCATATGAATTTCATTAGATTCATTTTGAATTAAAGATTAGTAAACGGATCAATAACACATTTAAATATTTTTTGACAAAATATAAAAAAAACACCAACACCAAGTTATGCACATGAGATGAAAAACAAACGTTTGACTCAATCTTTCTTTGTGATCCACATGGCAACCTGTGTTTCTCTAGTCACTCTGCAGTACTTCAGTCGAATGCTTCCAGGTGCTATCATCAAAGAAAAAGTGTATAATGGCACGCACCCCAGCAGAAGTCACTCACACTATCTGAAGTCAATCCAACTGTCACTCACCTGAAATAGCCGATGATGATGATGGCGCCCAGGAGAGAGATGAAGGACACGGCGTATCCAACTGTGTACATGACATACAACCGCTCAAAGAAATCCTGCTGGAGAGAGAAGCCCAAGACTTTCAGCTGACAACTCAAAATATATAATTGTATTAAACTACTGTTGGATGTGTATTATATTCATGCATAGAGGAAAAGGTGGTTGTGGGTTTTCATCCACCAGCTAAGTCTCCTATAACTTCATCATCTTTGTCTTAAGTACATTCATATACAGTAGCAGTCAAACGGTTGGACACACTCACCCATTCACTTGAATAGGAAAGTGTGTCCAAACCTTTGACTGGTAGTGTATATATTTAGTCTTTCAATGTAATATCAGCTATAGCTTACTTATCTCACACCACTAATACATTTTATAACAATACATTTAATTTTATAGGCGCCTTTCTAGACACCCAAGGTCACCGTACATTACAATGTAACAGGTAATACAATACCTAATATGATGATAATAAAACCTATCGATAATGTACAGTGGTAGAACTTCTACCACTTTAACTTTTCTACTTCACTGAGTTTCAAGTGAACTGAAGCCTCATTAAACAGTGTAGAGGTGTTTACTTTCTTGTCCTCATGACCTGGCTGTAGAAACCGCAGGCATTCCGAGTAATTGGTCCACGTCCGGTTCAACCCTTCCACCGACACCCACGATCCATTAGTGTCACACTTCCTGTACGCATGACCTGCCCCCCCCCCACACACACACACAGAGACACACACACACACACACACACACACACACACACACACACAGAGACACACACACACACACACACACACACACGCACACATAGACATGCACACACACACACACACACACACACACACGGACACATAGACATACATGCAGACACATACACAGAGACACACAAAAACACAGAGAGACACATCCACATAGATGGAAAAAGACACAAACACGGATGCACACCAACACACACACACACACACACACACACACGTGCACAATCGTAATGATATTAATTTGAATATGAAACATTGACTGTGACTTGGGGAAATTCGTCACACAGCGAGTTCCACTTGTCTTCAAAGGGAATTCAAACGTCTCCAAAGACTGTCTGTACTTTTCTGTCAGTACCATTGAGGGGTAAGTTGGGAGAGAGGGCCTGCCACTGGAGAGCATTTGCACTCTCATCTAGGTTGTTTTCTGTGCATGTATATTTATTTAAATCATTGAAACTCACTCCAGACTTCAGGGGATTCCACTTAAAAAAAAAAATCTCCAAGAAGTGCTGAGCTATTTTTCCATTGCTACTTGGCGAAATAGATTTTCCAGAACAAACTGATTTTGCAAATCAGACTGAGCTACCGTTTTAATAATTCATAATTAATGTAGGATATTAGTGAATGAATAAAAGATGAGAAAGGATATTGAAACACAGCGACCCACCGTTGTGGTTGAAATCGTAGATGTAGCTGGGACAAGGCACCTGGGTGAACGCTCCGGGAAAACCCTGCGGCCAGCAGATTAGCCCGTCCCAGCCTGGGGGGCAAAGGTCATCTGGGGGATGGGGGGGGGGGGGGGGCACAATGAGGAAAGTATATGTGGTCAAGCATAGAGATAGACTTCAGAGAACGGAAAACGTCCTTTAATGAGGTTATGTCGTCATAGTAACGCAGGGACACAGAGTTCAAGACATAAATGGTATTGGTCAAATGACTTTGGGGGGGGGGGGGGCGTTGATTCGAGTCCTGGAGGGTGGGCACAGTAGCAATAACATATATGTTTTATTATCTTTTTTAAAACGTGTTTAAAACATCATCATCATCATCTTCATCCGCTTTGTCCGGGGTCGGGTCGCGGAGGTAGCAGTTCCAGCAGGGCATCCCAAACTTCCCTTTCCCGGGCCACATTAACCAGCTCTGACTGGGGGATTCCAAGGCGTTCCCAGGCCAGTGTGGAAATGTAATCCCTCCTCCTGGTCCTAGGTCTGCCCCGCGGCCTCCGCCCAGCTGGACTTGCCTGGAACACCTCCCTAGGGAGGCGGGGTGGCATCCTTACTAGATGCCCGAACCACCTCAACTGGCTCCTTTCTACGCAAAGAAGCAGCGGCTCTACTCCGAGTCCCTCACGAATGGCTGAACTTCTCACCCTATCCCTTAGGGAGATGCCAGTCACCCTCCGGAGGAAACTCATTTCCGCCGCTTGTATCCGCGATCTCGTTCTTTCGGTCATGACCCACCCTTCATGACCATAGGTGAGAGTAGGAACGAAGACAGACCGGTAGATTGAGAGCTTTGCCCTCTGGCTCAGCTCTCTCTTTGTCACAATGGTGCGATAAAGCGACTGCAACACCGCACCCGCTGCTCCAATTCTCCGGCCCATCTCTCGTTCCATTTTCCCCTCACTCGAGAACAAGACCCCGAGATACTTGAACTCCTTCACCTGGGGTAAAGACTCATTCCCTACTTGGAGTAGACAAAAACGTGTTTAAACATATTAATGAGTAATAGTTTATAACACTAAAATTAATTCTAATTTTGCTAACATGTTTTTTATATCGAATTTTGAGGGATAAAACTCAAACCTCAATCGTATTTTAACTAAACACAAGGCTTTAACAATAACTATATATACAGTATATATTAATTAAAGTAAATCCTGCTTTTATGGCTTATCACCTGAAACTACTCAGGTGTGAACTTTGAGTTATCCCAGGAAACTGTGTCGGGGCCTGAACGCTGCTTCAGATCAATGAACTCTTTTCAAACACAAAATGGACAAACCCCCTTGGCGTCATTACTCCTGTGCCACTTTCCGCTGGGTTTTTGGGGAGCATTTCTGAAAAGGAAGTGGGGGCGCAATAATGGACCTCGAAAGCTCCTCATTGGCATTGGGGGGCATTGGTTACGCAAAGGGAAGACAACTTTTCACATCTTCACAAACTAATTTTAACCCTTTAACCACCCCATAGAATATACATTTCACTGGCCATTTAATTGGTCATTTCGGCATGAGCTTCTCTCAACCGTGTTATTTATGCACCTGCATGTATATCTGCGGAAATGTCTACCCCCGCCGCCCACACTTCGTAATCACCTCAACAAAAATGCACCGAGGTGTCAAACCATTGCGAAATTCTGCTCATACCAACGCACTCCACTCTCCGTTTTTTCTCCCTGCACTCCATATAATGCTGTGAAATTACTGTATATGTTATTCAAACCAATAAATCAACAATAATAGGAGAGTTATGTTATTGTGGCATTTGTTGCCGTGCGTTCCACAGCTGTGGTTGTTTCAACAGTTCCGATTCAAATTATGCTTGATTACAGATGAATGACTTTAATGCACAGTAGGTTTGTTTTGTTCAATTATGGATATCGTTTGGAACCTAGAATAAAAAGGGAGCATGGAGAAAAGAGAGAGAGAGGTGGGAAATAACAGAGAGAGAGAGAGGGAGAGAGAGCGAGAGAGAGAAGAGAAGAAGAGAGACATGGAATCTAGAATTGAAAGGGAAAGCAAGAGAGAGAGAGAGAGAGAGAGAGCGCCAGAAAGAGAGAGAGAGAGAACAAGAGAGAGAGAGAGAGAGAGAGAGAGAGAGAGAGAGAGAGAGAGAGAGAGAGAGAGAGAGAGAGAGCGACTACAGACTCAGTGAACACAGCTTGGCCATTGAAATAGGCAGAAGCCGACAAACCTGGCTTCCAAGAGAAGAAAGGATTTGTCAAGAGTGCCACCTAAACAAAATAGAGACAGAAATCCATTTCCTAACTATGTCCAAAATCTAATCCCATTTGGGAAAAATATTCCCCAAAATAGCAAACACACAATGAATTCGCAAACAAATGAGAAGAACAAAAATTGCCACATTTACTTGGTGAAATGCCAAGCTGTGTAGCCTTGGCAGCACATTTTGTTCACCAATGCCACAATTTGAAAACAGCCAGTAGAACAAATGAATGTAAGTGAATTTGTTTTATGACAGTGAAATTGTTTTATGACAGTTTTATGTTTTTGTCATATTTGTTACATGTGTTGTTACTGTATGCTTTGGCAATGTAAATGTATGCTACATTTACAAACATTTCTATACAAAGAGAGAGAGAGAGAGAGAGAGAGAGCGAGAGAGGGAGAGAGAGAGAGCGAGAGAGAGAGCTACAGAGAGAGCTGTAGAGACAGAGAAAGAGAGAGAGAGAGAGAGAGAGAGAGAGAGAGAGAGAGAGAGAGAGAGAGAGAGAGAGAGAGAGAGAGAGAGAACATATACAGCTAAGAGGTGGTGCAGGGTGATCTCAAGCAGAGAGTGTGTGGATATCAGAAGCTGGAAGTGACTGCCACGTTACAGTGTGTGTGTGTGTGTGTGTGTGTGTGTGTGTGTGTGTGTGTGTGTGTGTGTGTGTGTGTGTGTGTGTGTGTGTGTGTGTGTGTGAGTGTGTGTGTGTGTGTGTGTGTGTGTGTGTCTGTGTGTGTCTATGCGTGTGTGTGTGTGTGTGTGTGTGTGTGTGTGTGTGTGTGTGTGTGTGTGTGTGTGTGTGTGTGTGTGTGTGTGTGAATGTGTGTGTGTGTGTGTGTGTGTGTGTGTGTGTGTGTGTGTGTGTGTGTGTGTGTGTGTGTGTGTGTGTGTGTGTGTCTGTGTGTGTGTGTGTGTGTGTGTGTGTGTGTGTGTGTGTGTGTGTGTGTGTGTGTGTGTGTGTGTGTCTGTGTCTGTGTGTCTGTGTGTCTGTGTGAGTGTGTGTGATGTGTTTGGCGGAGGGGGTAATTGCACTATTGTATATCGTTTCATTTCAGTATGTAAGACCATGTTAAGGCGCAGTGGGAAACAATCTCGTGATTGTACTCATATTGTCGGATAGCATTTTTCTTACATACAGCTCGGGCAGGACATACTATGCGACTGATGGTAACAGCCTAAGAGGGGGGCTTATAAAGTTATCCAGCAGCTTTTCAGGTGGAGTGGCTCATTAATGTTACCAATGTGAACATAGAACCAGCAGGACTGTTAAGCATGCTACATAGAGAGGAGGAGGGTTCTGTTATGTCATAGGTTGAATATCAGTCTCTGATATAGGCTATATACCAATGAACAGAACAATTTACTTTACTGCACACTGATGAAGAAAAAGGCCATAAAAGCTTTCACATTTCAGTGAATAACTCTATCCAATTATCTTGGTCATGGAAGACAAAAAACTGAAATAGAAACAGTATATTTCTGCGTCATTAGTGGTTACATAGCAGGCCTTAGATACACATCACACACATTATGAGTCCCTTTCTGCTTTGTCATCGTCACATAGCCTTAGTATGAAATGCACAACTAGAAATTCCAAACTGTGACATCAATAGCAATTCAAATTGAGATCGAGCATGTGACGAGCCCTTGCTGCCGTGAAAATGCCAAATGGAGCAGGCCGCGTATTTCGGAATAGCAGTGTTGTTTAAGGTTTAAAGTCAAGGCCAACAGATACAAACAGTATAGGCTCGCATGAATTGTTTTTTAATGGACGCATGAAACCCCCTATAGCCCTGTTGTTTTATGTGTTGTCCAATCCAATCTCGTATGACCAACTCGGCCGGATGTAATTTATTCATTTGATTGAAATTGCTTCTCTAGCCAATCCCAGAGACACCTAAGGGGTGGAGACATACAGCATGCGTTTCGAACCCCACCTGCGTAAACGTGAACCGAGATGTTCTGTTGACATTGTAGTTTGAAGTCGTAGAGAAGGTACATCTGCTCCTGAGCGGTTAGCCCCCCCTCTGAGTGGACCTACACACACACACACACACACACACACACACACACACACACACACACACACACACACACACACACACACACACACACACACACACACACACACACACACACACACACACACACACACACACACACACACACACACACACACACACACACACACACACACACACACACACACAGATGCAACGAATGTTCATAATTCATGAACCAAACAGTGTTTTTTTATATTTGAACTGGATTTCAGTTCTCGGGGCTCCTTTGTGAACAGGACAGTCTCCATACAATTTCCAAGCGGACAGCGGAAGAAGCTAAATATTAAATTGCTTAAATTGACCTGAACTGTTGGACTGGGTAGATTCTATGTGAACAAATATTTACATTGGTTAACAATTATGGCTCGCTCCCTTGTAGACGCAAATAGGGAGGGAATGAGCAAAATAGAGAGCAAAAGCAAAAGAAGGAGCGAGAGAACCAGAGGAACAGCTAAAAAAAGAGAAAGAGCAATATGTACAATTAATTTTCATAACTGATATATGAGGACGATGACATGAACAGGCAGTGCCGTATATTATATGCTCAAGCTAACATGTTGGCTAGGAAATTCAATATGTGTTCGGATCATGTCAAAATAAGTCTGTTTCGTGCTTATTGCACTCCGCTGTATACTGCCAGTCTGTGGGTGAAGTTTAAAAGGGCAAGCTTTCATAAGATTAGAGCTGCCTATAATGACTGTTTGAGGATTTAACTTAGAAAGCCTAGGTGGAGTGGTGCACGAGTTTTGTTTTGTGAAGCAAGAATCTATTCCTTCCATGCTCTGTTAAGGAATTTGATGTACAAATTTATACGTAGGCTGAATGACTCGCAAAACTCCATAATAAAGCTGCTGGTATCCTAAACTCAGTGTAGTGCGGTATCAATCCCCTATGTGGAAGCATTGGTATCAATGTCTGTTGATGGAGTAAGTGGTACTGCTGATCCATGTATGTTATGTGACTCAGTTG
Organism: Galaxias olidus; assembly: GCA_026901105.3. NCBI lineage: Eukaryota > Metazoa > Chordata > Actinopteri > Galaxiiformes > Galaxiidae > Galaxias > Galaxias olidus. Next base: position 27,880 of record JAPMUY010003973.1, on the reverse strand, counting down.
TTTGTGTTGTTGTTAATGTTGTATGTTCTTCTAATGCACTCTGCAGTCTGTCAATAAAGATGAAAAAATAAAAAATAAAGTACGATATCCCCATTAATATTTTGTGAATGGATCTTCGTGTTAAAGACTATATTCAAACCTCGCGAAAACAATCAATTACACAATCGTTTCTTACTCTGCGAGATAACACATTTTTATAATACATTGTCACTCAGAACCAAAATATTTATTTAAGTTATTTGTAACACTGTTTTCTTTACCTGAGTCCATACAAGTCCAGAAAGTGCACTCCAGCATAAAACCAGTCTAGCGAAGATTATCAGAATTGTCGAAGTCATTGTCAACATTTTACATTGGAAAAGTTTACGAGCCAAAGTCTATGAAATAATCGTCGAGTCTTTAAAATACAAACTATTTTCCGCACGTTTTCAATTTGATCTTGAACAGTCTAACCCTCAAAATGAAACATCTCCCCAACCCGCTCTAAAGAATCATGCGAAGCCTTCCATTCCGACGCATATTGCTTTTTAAATCTGAAGAAATCGATATTCCCGGGCCATTTGACTAGAGGTCTCTCCTTTTTTGAGTGGTGCTGTCCAGGGTGCTGAAAGGAAAGTTAGTGCGTCTCTCGCTCTCTCTCTCTCTCTCTCTCTCTCTCTCTCTCTCTCTCTCTCTCTCTCTCTCTCTCTCTCTCTCTCTCTCTCTCTCTCTCTCTCTCTTTATCCCTCTCTCTCCACAAGTGCCATTCCTTCTCTATCTCCTTCTCCCCTCAACGAACGTATCATGTGGGAAATTCGAAAGGCAGCGAATGTGACACAGTGACACCTGTCACGATGTGAAGGTCGTTCTGTGGGAAACTCTTTTATGTGACATGTGTTTGATCTTTAAACCAAGAGCTCTGTCACACCTAACGCTGAGACTCTCTGCTGCAGCTGAGACAAGAGCAAACCCCTGCATTATAATGGCTCCACATTTCTCACTCGAAATTGTTTGGTTAGCCCGAATTTGTCTTTTGTAGTTTTGCAACTGCCACGCACTTAAAGGTCTCTTAAATTCTACATTCCGGGCAACCCCATCACATCACTGGTCTAAGATGCCTTCGGGGGGATTTGGATGCTCTTCTCTAGCCGTTAATAACTTAATGTTGTTGTTTTATTTAATGCCTTCGATCTATTTATGTGGTGAATAACTACCCCAGAATTGCTACACTTTGGTGGAATAATCCCTCCAACCACTGCAATGCAAATTTTTCTGATGTAAAATATTTAACTGCTAAACTGAAGACCGATGCTCATCAAATCTAAAAAGAGCTACACACGAGAGGGATGTGTCCACTCCTCTTATCCCTGTTCTCTCTCTCTCTCTCTCTCTCTCTCTCTCTCTCTCTCTCTCTCTCTCTCTCTCTCTCTCTCTCTCTCTCTCTCTCTCTCTCTCTCTCTCTGGCTCTTACCAAACGCCAAAACATGTCTGTTGCTGCTTGTTATCTTGCCACAGCAGGCCCACCTCTAGCCCTCAGATACCCCCCCCACCCCACCCCCCACCGCCACCCTCCCTCGACCGTCCCTTCTCTCACTTTCTCTTCCCTCTTTCATGGTGGCACGGGGGATTCGGGAAGGATTTAGAACGCCTCCACACCGTTGGCGTCTGTGTCTAATTAAGAAAAAAAAAAGCTCTTGAATCGTTTGGGAGGGAGTCTAGTAAAATTGACTGAGCGGACGGACAGACGGACAGATATCAGCCTCAGAGGTTGTGAGTCACATGGTGAGTCACGTTCGACAGAGTGACGTCACTGGGATATAAATCAGGGATGTTCCAAACGTCTTCAATCTGATTTTAATGGCATGTCCCGGATATGTTTTTGGGAATACAATGACAGCCATTATATGACATGAGGGTTTGGGACAATTATCTTGCAAAAACATCCGTATGATCTAATCCCTCTCCCCGCTTGAAATATTGCTTCTAATTATGTTCTCTTCTGACTTACCCCCAATAGGACAGATCAAAGGGGTTTGCACAAAACAGTAGCTTAGTATGTTACGTTAATAATCATCATTGATAATCCATATGGTGCCATCCCTTTAAAACTCTGTCTGATAGTGTTGTTGGCCCAGCTCTATCTTTAGTTATCGCCTAGAATAGACAAAATCCACTGTTTCATGAGAAGTTCAAAGGAGCTAGATTTCGTAAATGCTGACAGACCCAAAACAGCTTTGCAAAGAGAAAACTGCCATCTCTCCCTTTGGTTTCAACATTGGCAATATTGCGAATAGAGAATATTTTTTGCTGCCTGGGTAACCCCTTTTATGAGGTTTCCACAACCCAATCAAAAAACTGAATTGGTCTTTTTTCTTCTTCTTCTGTTTTTTTTTTTAAAGCCTCTAGGAAATAATATCTAAAATGGAACAGGATGAACAAAACGTATTAAGATTAGTTCGGAGAAGCAACTTTGTCTAGACATTACGTTAGACACGGAGTTAATCGTTTGGCATGAACACACATCCATCGCCTCCAAGTATCAAGCACAGTGAGCTTTCCCTGTGGCGGATTCCATTGCTATTGTTTCAATAGAGTGATCCGGTCATTAAGAGACAATATTACCAGCTATGCGCAAAACCAGAGGGCTACAAGCACAAGTTAGAACTCTGATGTGCAACCTATAATGACACTATTCAGAGGATTCAGAAATGTCACTCCACAGTACAGTACATGCATATGTGCCCCTTTTTGTTTGTTAGGGAACCGGTGTCTTACAAAAGGGAGTTCAACTATTTTCATTTGAAGATAACTTGGACAACTACTTGTATGGTTGCGTGGCTTGAAATAGGCTGTGGCCTGTCGAATAAACCCATAACCCGGTCCATTACACACAACAACACACATAACCCCCCCCCCCCCCCCCACACGCACACACACACACACACACACACACACACACACCACCACCACCACCTCCTCTCACTCACACGTATCTTTAGCACATTTAGATCCGCCAATGACAGCATAATCATGGCACACCAAACCTCCCCTGATTAGGGAATTGTTTCTCATGATCATCTCTAAAGTGGACGCCAGCCAACTTCGGATTCACACTTCCTGTGGAGAGGAGACTGAAGTGATTTCACCTATGCTGAGTGACACACTGCATCATGATTACCATGGTGAAAGTGTGTGAGGGGTGGGGTGGGTGTGGGGGGGGGGGGGGGGGGTTTACTCAAGGACGTGAGAAACCAGTGAGAATCCGCATTGAAAACCACTGTTAAGAATGTTTTATCTTACAAGTCCATTCATAATTAAGGGCATTCTTTGGAAGATGGGCTGAGAGGACTGCAAAACAAAAATGCTTGTTTATGACATTGATCTTGTATGAAATATACCTAAACGGGGAAGATCAGAGACAAAAACTTAAAGCTACAAGTTTGAAGCCACCTCCAACAAACAAACCAGCCCACAAACTATTGGACAACATGCCTGAAGGAAAGCCCTGGGCTGACCACTGTACGATTCAACATCCTTGGAATGTGGTATACCAAGGTCATAGACTGTCAGATATATCCTGTATATATGCATTTGGGACACACACACACACACACACACACACACACACACACACACACACACACACACCCTGGCTCAAACACACACACACACACACACACACACACACACACACACACACACACACACACACACACACACACACACACACCACATCACATGTGGGTTTGTTACAATAGGGTAACAAAGCCAAAGTATGAATGGAGTCGGTTGAAACAGAAGCTTAACAAATAAACAAAGAGATGTTGATGTGCAGAGGTATGGACAGAGGTAAGGTATGACAGAAATTGTTTAGAGGAAACTGAGCGGGGGTGTCTACAAAAACATCACTCACTCATGTGTTCTTCAAACTTCTCCTTGCATAGACTTATTGCGCTTATCTTGTAACAACATATACGTTACGAATTACAGTACAGTGACTCGTGAGTGGCAATTTAACTCACCAGGCCCTTTATTTGTAGCAACGGCTTGTAGTTTGGAGTTGGAGGTGTGTAGTTGTTGAATTTGTTGATAAGACCTGGTAAAAAAACAAACAAAAGATTTACATTTTATTTAGTTTTTAATGTTGTTTGTTACCAACTTAGTATGACAGTCAATGTCAAACTGTGATTACATTACATGCTCTCAATGAACAATACCCACCACTGTGACAGAGGTAACAAGGTAGTAGTGTTACTAATCTCGCCTGGCTACCTCCCAGTGTCTCCCCAGTGAACTGTGACACAGCTTGGGCCATTATTGTCAGAGATCTCCTGACCTTTAGAAAGACACGGTGGAGTTGCTAAAACCTGACCAGAGCTTGTTTCTATACAGACTGATCCATGTGGGCAGCATGATGGCTCAGTGGTTAGCGCTTTTGCCCTCGCAGCAAGAATGTCCTTGGTTTGATCCCCAGCTGACCCAAGCTGGCCTATCTCTGTGGAGTTTGCATGCTCTCCCCTGCGTTTGTGTGGGTTTCCACCGGGTGCAAATTGGCTGCCATGGTTTCACCCAAACTGATTGTTGGGAGTGCTGTCTGTCTATCTGTCTGTCTATCTGTCTGTCCGTCTGTCTGTCTGTCTATCTGTCTGTCTGTCTGTCCATTTGATGTGTGCACCCAATTGCCAACCAATTTGTAAAGCGCTTTGAGTTCCAAGAAAAGATCTAAATCCAACGAATTATTATTGTATGCCCTTTGAACCAGCGAAAGCATTCTCGGTCCTCTTTCTTTGTTTCTAAGGATCCCAAGGTCTGCACGGCGCTGTCTGCAGCTGTTCTGATCCTCAGACCAGCTCATCGCTGTGTCTATCAATATGTACCTTTGGCTCGCACCTGCGCTTCCCATACAAGGAGTACATTGAGAGGTTTTAGTGACTGTCTAAGATTTATATCGAGATAAGGTTTTTCCTCAAATAATAAAAAGACCATCACAGCCAAAAAAATGGCCATTTGTTTGAGCAGGCATCACCGTTTCATGTCAGCTGTGACACCTAACGGGAAGGAATCCGGTAAACAAATTACTCTTGCAATAATTCATTGTTATACGGTTCCAAGAATTTATTCAAATTGTGTGCTTTTAAATCACACTTTTCTGGACCAGGATAAATAATGTTTAGAAGTTGAGACATAAATTCTAATACATTTGTTGAGTCCTAGCTAGGGCGTAGAAGTCTGGGTCTTCCTGAGACCACTTCCAGATAAGACATTCAGGTCATCGTAAAGTCCAATTCAGGCTTTGCTGCGTCAGCTAGTGATACAAGTAGAAACCTTAGTAGAAAAACTAAATAAAAAAGGAGTGCAGGTACAAAAAGTACTGACCACTTTTCAGTCGGTAGCTTCTGACAATCCACCACACTCCCTTAGCAGCGATAACTTGGAGTAAACTCTCTCACATCAACTTATCACTCTCTGCCATCTGTTTTGAAGGATTTTTGCCCAGTTTGTCTTATAGAACTCCATCAATTGAGTTTGAGTGTTGTCTGGCATGAACCACCTGCTTCAGAACTTGCCATAGTATCTCAATTGGCCAAGTAGCTGAATCCAATCTAAAACACAAACTGTTTTGTATCTCTCCTGAGTCACTGGAAAATCACACCACCATGCTTGTCTGTTGGGATAACAGTTTTTTTTTTAAGGTAGTGTTGAGTTTTCAACAACCATAGATTGTGACCAAAGAGGAAAATTGGAGATAATGGACTTTTGGTTAAGAAATTTGGTTCATTGATTGACAGCAGAAGCTTCTTCCTAGCAACCCTCCAACGGATGTCAGTTTCCTTAAATGTTATTCTTGGGTTGGCTTTTAACATATTATACTACTTTTTTCTTCTTCATGTGGCTCTTGGAAGATTAAAAAGCAGATTAAAAGAAGATTACAGGCAGATTAAAAGATCTCCATTTGTAAATGATTTGTCTGAAGCTGAAATTGTGTGTAGATTACTTTATTGCCTTTCCCAGACTAATGTGCAAAGATTCACAACTCTCACTACTGTTTTCCTGTTCTCTGCCCTTTGAGATCTCCTTTCCTCTCTGCACAGTTAGTTTTACATTCACCTGTATGGGTGACAGCAAACTGACCTGGTTTGTTTCGTCCAGGATTGCCGTCCAAACTCTCTCCCAAACTTAATTTTGGTAACCAAATATTTAACCACCGATTTCACATTGCCTGCGTGATTTTACCAATGCAAACTGAGGTTCACTAAGTGGGGTTTTAAAGCAGCAATGCATCTATGTTGTTTCAGAGTAATAGGCAGGTGCAGTGCAGTGTACAAGGTTAGTTTTGTGTAAAATTTTAAACCATACTTGGAAAAGGGTCATGCTTACGTTGACCTGTCCGTCATGTGAAAGATTATGATAATGTAGAGGTGCCTGTGATACAACAGGATGTCGTTTAAACAATGACCATTCATAAACAATTAATATTTTTCAATTACGTGAATGCAACTGATCCGAGGTTTGACAGGGATTGAATGAGTGTTTAGGAAATATGCAAATGAATATTATCTACATGTAATTGTAATCTTGTTAATGCACTTTTTGTGACTTCTACATTTTCTAGATAGGCTATCTTCAATGGTCTTGATTCAGCTGCACTGTTTTAATTGTTTTTGCAACAATTAGCTGGATAGTTGTATTGCACAAAATTACATCTAGATGCATCCATTTCATCAGAAAATAAGTTATTTTGGTACCTGTCTACTTTTTAAAAGCATCCCATGAAGTAAAATAGGCCTACATGAAATAACAAAAGGGAAATATAAAAAGATTAAAAAACTAAACAAAACAATGATTCAAATGTTACTAAATAAAATAATCAAATAGGCATACAATGGAACACATGCTTAAACAAATAGACCCAAACAGACCCTTCAAAAAGTTTTAGTTATTGAACGCTTCCAGGTGGGTCTTTTGGAATGCGTTGGTGAGGACAAACCAAGCACAGGATGTAAGTTTTTTAAACTGTACGAGAGGGGAGAGGGCATTCAACATCAATCGGAAGCATACAGTGACTTCCCATTTTCCTCCTCAGACAAGTGCGAATAGACCATGACCCCGACCTCATTCTGAAGTGGACCTCATAAGGAAATAGCCTTACTGTGATTTAAATCAATCTCATAAAATGCTTTTAAAAATGTTATAGGTTTTAAACGTCAAGGCATACTAAGGTGATATTTTATAATTCATGTTTTATTGTATGCACACGTGAAACTTAAATTACTAAGGCATTCATATCGTGATTATGACTTGATCATAACTTGATATTGCTCTTACGACTGTGATAAAAACGTCAATGTCATTATCATTGGATATTGCTGCAGTGGGACAGACTTCTGCTTGTTGATGTGAGTGTTTGTAATTGTACCAGTCACGAAAAGTGTTTTTTTTCACCATTTTATTTTGTTATTGTTTTCAAATGCCCTTAACGCCATCTAGTGTCTTATATTAGATTTCAGCATGACTAAACCATTACCCACACTGACCATCAGATGGCATCAACGATAAAGCTTTTGTTTGCTTCATGTTTGAATTAGGGAGCGCCATGTTTGTTGTTTATTTTTATGTTGACAAATTGCTAGTTATCCTGTTATGAAATGAATGAATTATAGTTAGGAGAAAGAGAATAAATAGTTTACCTCCGTTCATTTTAATGAAATACCTTAGGATCCTCTATGTTTCTGTTTAATTTAAAAAGTTTATTAGGCCTACTTTTAAAAAAGATCGGATCAAATAAGGTCTATTTCCCATTGCAGACTATTTTAAATGTGACGTTTGTGATATGACTGGGGACAGTATTCGATTTGTTTATTGACATTTAGTTAATTAAATTATTCCGCTACATACTTTTTACAGTTTTCGTTTTCACCCGAGCAAACTTATATAGATGGTCCCTGAACTGCATACAGTGGACTCTTTAGGTATTGCGGGCAGAGCAAAAACCACACGGTGACACGGTTGTGCTCATAGAAGGCTATTCTGTCAGACGACAGTTATAGTGCTCCTGTACTATCCCGTTTGCCTTATACTTTTATTTATCGACACATACATTGCGCTTTGGACTATAATTCAGAACAACAGGTAAGCATTTGTAAAATCAGCTACTAAAAAGCTTTCAGTCAGCCTTAGCTAATATTTGGTGAAAGGAGACGCAGTCTTCTCTCAAGCGCGGCGCGAAAGGGACTTGTCACTGCGGTTGTTGTTAATGTGAATGTAAAGCGCTGCTCATTTGAGTCCGTGATACCGACTGTTCTGTGAGTTTATTATCAAAGCAAAAATTGCATCTTAAACTATCGTTGTCTAGCAGGCTTGCATAGGATGGTCTCAAAATAAGAAGCCAGTCTAAACAGGCTAGCTTTCTGAATTGTATGCGAGAATCCTACGCACCGTTGCAGTGCCAGTAGTCAGTCCCTGCCTAGCCAGCCGCTGCCTAGTCGGTGTTCCGATTTGCTAGGCTGCCAGCCAGCCCAGGCAGAGTAGCTAGCGCTAGCTAACTAAAATAAAGGATACCTGGCAGCTAGTTAGCTAACGTTACTAACTGTAGCGTTAGCTAAACATCTCAAAGAAATTCACTATCACAAATGACTGGTAAAGCCCTTCTTGATGTTGCTTTTTTTTTTTGTTTGAGAGCAAGAATTGACCATGTATGTTGATATCTTGAGTGCCATTGAATCTGTCTGAATCAATGTCTTCAGCATAACTAAGCGTTCGAACGTTGTATTGAAGTGGTTTCTCTTCTTGATCTGCTCTACTGCTAGTTGACTGGGAATCTTTTGATTCTGTAAAATCTAGACGTATTCATCCATGATTTGTTGGACATTAAGTGGTGGTTAATCACTCAATAGTCCTTGTACTAGTTGAACATAAGCAAACTAGATAAAGTGACACTATGATTTCGTTGAATGACACTTCAGGAGTGCATGTTGCACAATTATGACGAAGCATTAATCTGATTGCTGTGTATGTCTGATTTATGCTTTGATTGTGTGATTGTATCGACGTTCAATCACCACCAGTTCTCTCTCAATGCAACACTGACGTCAGGTAAACCAATCTCCTTTTGGCCTGAGTGACGTGATTGCATGATGGAATAATGCAACTTAAAAAGGAAGTGCGCATCTATTTTATAAATATGTTTTATTCAACCTTTGTAAAAATTGCAATAATATGACTTGTTTATCAGTTGCATCTTGGCTCATGCTTAATATATAACTTGTTGTCAATTCAGGCCTTGCAACCAAGTCTTAAATTACAGTGTAGCCTTGTTTTAAATGGTACATAACTACATAATGAGATGTGAAACTGAAAGATCAATTTGCCTTTCCCCTTCACTGTCTGTGTGATGTCTCGTTGAAAACTCAAAGGACTTCCATAGAAAAGCAGCCGCTCCATAATTCATTATTTTCTAAACCAATCCGTGTTCGCTCTCTCGTCTTAAGGGAATCAATGTTTGTTTGACCTCCTACACAAGGCCATTCAAATTCCAATTTCCAAGGCTTTGCGTGTTGGTAAATTGTGAGATCGTTCCCCTTGGTTAGAATTTGCCTGGCGAGACCTGCCCCACACACCCTCCGAAGGACAAAACTCAAAAACATTCAAAAGTTTGAAACAAAGATTAACCTTGAACTGGGGGTGTGGCCTAGTTTTTATTTATTTATTTATTTTTCAACCATATTCTACGCGTATCTCCAGCCTTCCTTCCTAAAAACGTCATAATAGCTCCTAAGCATACCCACCATGTTGCTGACTTCATCGACCCAACTCTGGGATTGCAGTGACTGTGGGTAAAGAGTGGGGATGCTTAGCAGAATGGCCAGCCCCGGGAGGTGAGCTGTCGGCTGCCCCTGGGTCTTGTAAAGAGCTCTTTCAACCGGCGTCTGTCACAGCCCTCTGGGATTATGTATCTGGGGAAAAAGGAGCTTTGCAAGCTCTGCTGCTGGCAAGAAACTGGTGGAGGGGTGGGGTGGTGGTGGGGTGGTGGTGGGGTGGGCGGGTTGGGGGGGTTCTGCTCTGTTCCGTCGGCCGGGGTAGAAGGAGAGAGGGTGAGGAAGGGAGGTAGAAGCCAGGGGTGAGAGGGGTGAGGGGTGAGAGGAGAGAGAGAGAGAGAGAGAGGTGTGTGTGTGTTTGGGGGAGGGAGGGGAGCTCAGTGATGGATATGCCTCTTAGAGCGACCCCCCCCTCTTTTAACACTCTGTCCCGCTCAGATTAAAAGGGCTCCTGCAGTTCACCGTTAGCACGGCGCAACGGTCTCACGCACACACACCCTCATACACGCACTTACGTAGACACTCCCGCACACACACACACAGCGACGCCAACCCTCTCATTCCCTGCCTGACCGCTAGCCATGCTTTATGCAAGCTCTCCTGCCTTGCACTAAAGCCTGCATGGACAGCCTCTCCTCTGTCAAGGCCCTGGGCAATGGGGCATGCAAAGCAGTACAGGGATAGTCCTCTCTTTACATTGGAGACGTATGGGCTTCAGTGGTAACCAGTAGGGCAAGATTTGAATCATAAATTGTAATTGAAAGTTTGTTGATTTGTTGATAAAGGAATTTTTTTTTATTGTTTTGGCTATGGTGCCAGTGCACCTTGCACTTTGATTGCGACAGTGAACGCATCTGACAGTCGTCATTTGATTGCCCTCCGAATTGAGCAATACGCGGCACGGTGTGAATCACTATCAGGGCTCTAATCAGGCTACCGCCTCTGCCACCGCCCCCACGAACATCACCTTTTTTCTCATCGCTTGGGAATGCGGGGGCATTTCCCGTTTCCAGTGCCACTATCAGGTTACAGGTTGCCTAAAGTGCCTCCTCCTCCTCTCCATAGGCTAGCTGGGCTAGCGTAGCGGCACACACCTAAGTGGCAGGTGTGACCCAGGTTTGCTGAAACAACCTATAGGGCTGTCTGAGTCAGCCGGGTAACCTGGGTAACCTGAGGTGAGCAGCAGAGGCTTCTCAGATGGCCGAGAGAGAGGGGGAGCAAATTGATTTACTGAGATTTATCGCTGGCCTTTAGTGTGTCAATATATCTGTGTGCATGCATGCCTATTCCGTTGAATGGTGTTGTCTACTGTAACCCTACACACACACACACACACACACACACACACACACACACACACACACACACACACACACACACACACACAGACAGAGTGTGTCTGGCAGGGTTGTCTTCAGTGGAGACAATGGTTGGTCACCTTGTTCTTCCTCTGCATAAGCCCCCACCCCCATCCCGGACTTAGGCTCTTATATATATATATTTAATATATATAAGATTATATATAATATATATATGCAGCACTAGAGACAAGCAGGAGAAGTTGGCTTGTGTTAGCTGAGCTGCCACAAAGGCACCTTACCATCTCTCTTAATAAAACGGTACCATGGAGACACAGTTGGCGAGGCAGCTCCGTGGTTGCCCTAATTCTCGATGCAGGGCACTTTTTATCCCTGCTGCCCTGCAGGGCCATTGGCAGTGGTAGTGTGTCAGGCCATGGAGTAGATGGGGCCTAGGCCGTTCTGTGCCGAGGACAGGCAGGCCGTTTGTGGGGATTGGAGCAGGGGGGGGGGGGGGGGAAGAGAGAGAGAGAGAGAGAGAGAGAGAGAGACTCTCTCCTCTCTCTCTCTCTCTCTCTCTCTTTCTCTCTTTCTCTCTCTGTATTTCCCCCTCTCTCAATAAATCAGAACCACTTTAAAATCACCCGTAGAGCAACTTGATTGACCTTATGTTACGTTGTTGTTTGATCATTGCCTTGTTGGTGCACGCCATTTGTTTTCCTTTGGAAAATCTCGCCGATTCCATCCCTTCTCACGGACAGCCCTCACCTTTGCACGATAAGATAAAAGCGCCAACCCATTTCTCGGTAATGAGGCCATTTCATTTTCTCCACATTCAAAAGCCATTCCACACTTCAGAGTATGTACTCTTTGTGTGAGCAATGTTAAAGGCTTATCTAAAGGTTGACTTGTCCAAGGCAGTCTGCTAGTTACTATTATGTCTCACACCTTTGGTTGTGCAAACACCTTTTGTTCGTAAGAACAATACCGAAAAGCTCTAGCCACACAGAGCGTGAGGGATGGTCTCTCTTTAAGGTTTGTCTCTCCTTTTGCCCTCTCTCTTTCTCCCTCTCTCTTTCTCTCTCACTTTTCAGTTCATGAGAGAACACTGTATGGGCAAAGCTCGTCATATGAATGACTTTGGCACCCACCCACGCACACACACACACACACACTCTGGCGCATGTGACCGGTGAGGGACAATGGCCCTGTCCAGGAGTCTGGAGTCGTTAATGAATAATTGAGAAGTGGGTGAGGAGAGAGAGCGAAGGAGACCCATTAAGATGCAGGCGTGCACCGGTCTCCATGACAGCAGGGCCGGGGCGGTGAGGATCACGTCTCCCTCAGACCACAGTGGGCTAACCTGGAAGTAGAGTAGGACCGCTGTAGAACTCTGCTTCCTCCCTGTTTTTCTATTGGAGTTGTTTTGGCAGTTCTTTTCCGTTCTGTTTACCTTGGTGTTTACAGATAAAATACTTGTCTAAGGTCACCTGGATCAAGGAGAGTTCCACATCTCTGTTGATTTAAAAAAAAAAAAATAGTATTTTTCCAGTTCTATATCCATAATTGATGACCAGGGCTATATCCTCCTTGTACTTTCCCTGCTTTTAAGCCAGCCGGAGGCTCTCCAAAGCCATTATTCCGGTTCACTAAAACTGGTATTTTTTCCGAATCTTTTTAGAGGAATGCCGTGGAAATAAAGTGCTGGTCTGGATTTCCCTTTATGGAATATTGTTATCCTGTGCTGTGCCGACAGGGGGGACCTTTATGTAAGCGAAGATCTTGTATTCTAAGAAAAAAAAACAACTTATTTTGGTCGTCTGGCTACTCTCTCTAGAAAGCTGGTGAAGATAAGTTGGACGAAACTATTTGTGATTTTACCAGTCAAACAGGTGTAGGTTGGCCAATGTTGTTCAATCACATGCATGCAACTAGAAACCGCTAGAACCTGTGTTTCAGGTCCGCTAAAACTATCTTTTTTGTTGTTGTTTTTTCGCTAAAAGTAGTTTAGACTAAACTTTACCTGACGTAGGTGTGTCTATTTTTGCCAACTGCACATGATTACATCATCTTGTCATTTCTCCTTTAGCCCTTTCATGTGCAGGTACTCCCAGTAAAAAAATAAATAAATAAATAAACGTTTCAACTGGGTGGGTTCTAGTAACGGTGTCCTGTTTTTTTGCACGAGCTTGTCAACACGCACACAGGCTCTCACTGAGCCGCCGCCGTGGTCTCCAGCCAAAAGGGCAGCGTGCCAAACGAAGGCACCTGGCCAAGCAAATTAAGAGCCCCCGAATTAGAATCCAGGGGGTGACGTGAGTAGATATATGCACCCGAAAATCGACGGCCCTTTTTCTCAAGGGAAGGAAGAGTAGAGCTGGCACGACTGGAGTCGTTTCAGAAATGATGGTTTTGACTGTTCGTTGCCTGTGCGGCGCCACAGGCTTTGACCGTTTTTAGGCCTGGGCACTTTCGCTCTCCTCTCCTCTCCTCTTATTTATTTATTTTTCTTCGGAGACTGACAGCTGTCCCTCTCTCGTCCGCAGAGCTCAGACTGAAAGGCGGTCAATGCTATCGGCCGCGACACTGCAGATTTACACAGCTCCCCAGCAAAAAGCCGAGCTGTCAAGTATTTGAGGCGCGGTGCAGAGATTTGGGAGCTTCAAGGCTGACCCCGTCACGTCCCTTGTTTTTATTTATTTATTTTGTAGTTTTTGAGACTTACCAGATGTGATAGAAAAAGATTTCAGTTGGACTTGACTGCTGCTATCCTTAAATCCGTTTCTTCCTGTCATTTGTGTTTGGACACAGTGACAGGTTTTCTGATTAGGATTTCCAGTTTTAGGCTTCTCTTGTTTTTTTTTACGTCAGTGAGCTGAGTCTGTCTCTCTACCATGGAGTGGTTTGAGCCATTCAGGTAGAGTGAAGGCAGGCTGAAAGGCTTGTCAGATTTACCCCCAACCCGACTCGTCCAACACGGTCTAATCTGCAGAGACACAGCATCTTAGTTCTTTTATAGAGCCCAGAGACACAGCATCTTAGTTCTTTTATACAGCCCAGAGACACAGCATCTTAGTTCTTTTATACAGCCCAGAGACACAGCATCTTAGTTCTTTTATACAGCCCAGAGACACAGCATCTTAGTTCTTTTATACAGCCCAGCGAGCCCTCTCTCTCAATTTTCCTTGTCGCTGTGTTTTACCCCCCCCCAAAAAAAACAAATTTTCCTTTGTTTTTTTTCTCTCTTTAAAGAAAAGTTTTATTTTCTCTCCTTTAAAGATAATTTGACAACGTGGGTGGGGAGGTGAGGGGTGACCTTCTTCATCGCACTTGTTGTTATTGGCAATTTTAATTTGGCCCTGGTGCCTCTGCTTTGGGTTTGATGTGGAAATTAGTTTTGGGCCTGCATTTTACAAGTGCTTTTTAGAAGCTTCCAGGCTTTGGTAAAAAAACACGATTTGGAGATAATCTTCAGTGGAAACGAGCCCACGTTATTAAAGAGACAAGCACGGACCAGGTCACAGAAAAACGGCTTCCTTAATGGGGGTGGAGGGGCTCTTTTCGGTTGACTCACTCTCAGCCTTCAATGTGTGATAGGATCAAGGATGCTGTGGCTCGACCTGTTTAACGAGGTTTTGTCGGAGAAGGACGTGATGGACGCCTATCAAAGAGATCACAGCAGACCCCCCCCCCCCCCCTCCTTTATTTTATTATTATTATTTTTTTGGCAATTAGTGCCCAAGTACATGCTTGATGAGATTTGAAACGTTTTTTGCGGTGTGTTTCTTTTTGGGGTGGGGTGGGGGGGGGGGGGGGGGGTTTGAAAGAATGAGAGTTCACAGGCCCGATGCTAAGTTTGTTTTTTAACCACGCAGTGCGTGACTGTTTGTGGAGAAGTGCCCTGGGCCGTCCATGGAACCGCTCTCATCTCCTAGGAAGCCATCGCCACCTCTCAGGACATTTTGAGAGTGTTGCACAATCGCCCCTTTCATTGTCTTGGCAAGGTTTCAGACTGTACATATGCTGAGTGGGTCGTTTTTTTCCCCTTTTTTAACCCCTCTCTATGCCATAAGGCTTCTTCAGTGTATCTTAAAGATAACAGGTGTCCTATTCGTGCACTTTTTTTTCTTTTTTCTTTTAGGCTGCGGTGTGACCAGGCTTTTTTATATATACTTTTTTTTTTGGAAAGGGAGACATTTACCTTCAGGCAATTTCGGGATATACTAATGCCCTGGACTACGCTAACGTGTTGTGTGCACTTTCGCTAAAGTGACTCGCTCCCTCTATCACATTGATTGGATAGCAGACTACGAGCGTCTCCACTGAGCGTGTTCCATCAGATAAGGTGTTTTTCGATTCGACAGAGTTGCGCGACTGAGAAAACAACGTTGCGTAATAAGTAAGGCAACACGTTCTTTGGCCGGCGCATGTTAGTGATAAGGGATAGGCCCGTAATGTGTTACTTGAAGAGATGCCAGTTGGCATACTTAGTGCCATATTTAGTGTAATTTGTGTGCAATGTAATGTTGGTTTGCCCAATTGCTGCAAAGAAGTTAATAAGGGTGGTGACTCCTACTTCTTTGTGGGTTTCTAAGAACGGATACGTTTTAAAACGATGAAAACTGTATTCATAGGAAAATCTCAAAGCCACCTAAGTTTTGATTGTTGGTGTACTGTATTCCTTATTGATTTGTCTGTACAAGGGCTTTCCCTTGAATGAATACGAACATATCATCTCTATAGGAAATATATCTCTCTGCCGTGGTACTTTTCTTTAACGTAATGGTCTGGTCTCGACCAGGCCATTGTGACATCATGGTCTGGCACAGAGGCTTGTGTTAGGCACTCTACCACAGGATGCTGCTCGTTTCCTTCAACAGCAATCATTCTGATTGTTTGTTCCCCTTTGTTTCAGTTCGTTCCTCTTTTTTTTACATAGAGGTGGAGTAAAGAACAACAGTATGCTGTGGGGAAGGTGCTGAGTGGTGTGCGTGTGCGTGTGAGAGAGAGGACATCGGCTTGTGTAGAAATGTGACGCTTCGGTGGCGTTTGTCTCAAGCGTCGTGTGTGTGTGTGTGTGTGTGTGTGTGTGTGTGTTGGATTGGAAATCCAAAACTCAACAACCGGTCAGTGCACAGGATGGCACCTGTCTCTGTGTGAGAGTGTGTGGGTCCGAGTGATTGGGAGTGAGAGTGGGCAGCTATACCCCAGCTAAGAGAGAAACCGAGCAATTTGCCAACATCTCTTCTTTCACTGCTGCGTCACTCTGGCATTCGAGTTGTGTGTGTGTGTGTGTGTGTGTGTGTGTGTGTGTGTGTCCTGGTTGCACTAACAGACAGCCCCTGCCATGTAAACAAGATGGAGGATGAATGAGTCCCAGAGCCTGATGCGGCAGTGTTTATTTAAGTGGCCGTGGAACAGGGGAACAGTAGAGGCCAGCTTTCCCTGTGCACTCTGGAAGGAGGAGGAGGAGGGGTAATTAGCCATGGCCTCCGCCAGTGTGACACCGTCATTCCACCACACAGCCGCATTTTTTCTGCATTAGCCATCTCTTAAGATGGTGTTCTTTGCAAAAAAAGAAAAAGAAGATTAAACTGCCACTGGCGACTTTTTTTTAAATTTTTTTTTCAGCCGAGCTTCCCCTCATCCATAGAACCTTGTTGTCATAATTGCCATCGACCACTGGCCGTTAGAGCAGCTGGCATTGGTGCCACCGCCGAACAGAGCCAAGCTAGTTGCAAGGAAACAGTCTTTTTTTGTTATAGTCTCACTATAACAGCTTCTGTATCTGCGCTGCATCACCACAGTCCACACGGACACTCTATAGCCTCCTATTGTACCAACCTGTCTGTCTGTCTGTCTGTCTGTCTGTCTGTCTGTCTGTCTGTCTGTCTGTCTGTCTGTCGCTTGGTGTCCTCTCTCTCTCAATTCCTCTCTTCTTCTCTCACTCTCGCCCTCTTTCTGTTTCCCTCTCTCTTTCTCTCTCTCTTCCACTTCCTCTCGCTCAAATCAATATCTATCTGGTCTTCATTTACACAGCCCCCCCCCCCCCCCGTCTTTCAAAAGAGAGACTCTCTTTGTATCTCGTCGTGCCCTGGCCTCCTCTGGTAACACCTTGCCGGGTAGCTGAGGAGCGGTGGCACAGCCTGTCCAGTCATCCACCCACACAACCTCCAGCTCCTTCACATTCCCTCTCAGTCCTCCACTGGATAGTTAGTGGTGGCCCGCACTAGGCATTTTGTTGGCTGAATGAAACGAAACACAGAAAGCAGTCCAGAACTTATCTTTTTTTTCTCTCCCCTCCTCGGCAGACGTCTGCCAGTAAGCTGGCACGCCAGTCCGTTTTTTAATAGTTGGACGTATTTTACTGTCTTTGGAATCTACTGTACTCCTCGAACGGAGCTCGACAACACCCTTGGTGATTTATTTATTTTTTTTAAATTGAAGTCTTGTTCTGTCGGTGATTTAGACTTTCTGTATTCCAGCCTGTTTGTTCCAGGTCTCCGATGGATCGGAACGTGCGCTGTGGAATGAGTTCTAAACGCCACCCATTGAATTGACTTAAGATCTTAAAGGGTATATAACACAACACTTTGTGGCAATATTACGTGGGCTATAATAGCACACGTTGTCCACTTGCGTGAACAAGTGGTCCTATTGTTTTCAGTCTCTTATGACCACACAATGTCCTGATGCTGTCTTTGCTCTCACACATAACTCTCATATAAGATTAGATTATTGTTATCTTTATCGTCCTTTTCAGGAGATTTGTTATCACAGTCTGTACAGAGCCTCGTCAAGAGATAGCCACGCATATATACACGCATACACACACACACACACACACACACACGCACACACATTACACCATACATAAGACGTGCATCACCACGCATAACACATTTCCATGATGTAATTACTGGGGGTCCTTGTTTAGCAGTGCTACGGCAGAAGGAACCAAACTCCTGCCATAGCGTGCCTGTTTCCAGGCCAGAGACCTGTATGCCTGACGGGAACGATATGAAGAATGGGTCGAGGGGGTGTCTGCTGTAATCTTTGCGCTGGATTAACTCACGTGTATGTTGTGTTGAATGGATCAGAAGGTTTAGCGTCCAGTAAGGCTCTCTGTCAAGGCTCCCTTTGTGTGTGTGTGTGTGTGTGTGTGTGTGTGTGTGTGTGTGTGTGTGTGTGTGTTTACGTTTACCGAGCCCAGCTTAACGAATCCTGTCTTGCCTGTTTCAGAATGCAGCAGTACCTCCGGGAAACCAGTCCCACCACAGGGAAAGATGCCTGACCTTTCCAGAACCAACAAAACCACCCAGTGACTGAACGGGAACGCCTAAGCCACCCCCACCCCCACCCCCAATCCCCTCCCTCAGACACACCATGCGCTCCCCACCCTCCTGATCCCACACAAACACACACACACACACACACGCACACTATAAACTCGTTACACCCACGCAGCGCCGCCAGTCAGCATGGCCACGTCGTTCCTGTGGAAGCTGTCGTCCCAGAAGCTGGGCTTCTTCCTGGTGAGCTTCGGCTTCATCTGGGGCATGATGCTGCTGCACTTCACTATCCAGCAGCGGGCCAGCCACGAGAGCAGTGCCGTGCTGCGCCAGCAGATCCTGGAGCTCAGCAAGCGCTACATCAAGGCCCTGGCCGAGGAGAACCAGAGCGTGATGGACGGGCCCTACGTCGGCACCATGACGGCCTACGGTAAGAGCACCCGGGGGGTGTGTAAAGACAGCGGCGGCCTGTGTCAGGACAGTACGCCGTAGCGCTAATGGGCTATGGAGGAAATCAGAAACATGGCTTCCCCACTAGTGCTGTAAGACAAACAGCAAGGAGAGCCCAAATGCAAAGCAGTCCCATTACTAAGATAGTGCTGAACATTTATTTTTTAAAGGATCCTAAACATTATTTTGGCGGTTTTGTGTTTGCCATGTTATTATTATTATTATTTTTTTGGGGGGGGTAGGGTCACATTTAAAGGACTGGGCCTATTCAGTTAGGCAAAGTTCCAAATGTATCGTGGATACCACGAATTAGGTAACTCAGCGAAGCAAACCTGGATGGGGGGGTGATGGAGGGGAGGGGAGGGACGGACGGACTGACGGACTGGGGGTAGCGCCTAGGCTATGCTGATGCAGCACGAACCTTACTGTTACAACCTTATAAGGTAGCAGCCGGTGGAACGCCCGCCGATAACTTATTCATCCCGTTAAATAGAACCATTTGGGTCAGTGAGAAGTCCCATTAGAAACGTGAAATTGGAATTGATTGCAGTTTAATGCACTGTGAAACAGCCCTGTGTTTCTTCTACTCGTTTGTGTGGGTGTGTGTGTGTGCGTGTGCCTGTACATGTCCTAAACTACAGTCGGCTTTTGCACTGCAATGGAAAAACATTTTTTTGACTATCGATGACTGTCGAGAGTCTCATTTTCAAAAAGCCGTTTGAAAATGTATTATGACACCGCAGTGTTCTTTGTTGTCTTTGTTCTGCCTCACCTCCACGGTAAGGGTTCCGTTTCGCTTCCCCCAACGAATCAAAAACGCTCTTAACCGTGACGTCACACCTCAAGAGAACCGAAACCAAGCGGCAGTGGTCGTTCCCCCCAGGTCCACGTTCACGTCTGCCGACGGTTTTCGTGTCTGCTTCATGGGAATGAAAGACGAAATAAAACAAGATTTTTCTAGGGCCTGAATCTCTTTAGTGAGGACTAACGGTTGTTTTCCCACAAGGGGTTTACTTATGAACTCACTTGGTTTAAATGGGAAGATTGTTATCGTTTTCTGCTGGTTTCACTTTTCGTCTTCATCCTCACATTGTAAGTGGTCGTGATGTAGCTCATCAAACTCTGTCACTGTGTCACCGTCGTTCAGGAATCAAATCAGAGGGAAATGTTTGATCACATCGGGCTTTGTCTGGGCTCTGTCCTCCAGCCGAGACCTTTAGTGCTCTGACGTTGATGTATTCAAAAGGAGAGTAATGACCTCCTCTTAGCGCTCAGTAAATGTTTCATCAAATCTGAGTGCGGATGAGTTAGATGTTGCATTGAGAGAGAGTGTTACACACGGGACGGATCCATTTAGGGTCTTTAGTGACATTTTATTGCCATGAACAGATGAGTTAGGGAAACATTTCAGGCAAATAGCAAAAAAATTAAATAAAAAAGGTGCCCTGATAACAAGTAAAACCCTTTCTTGTAAAACTATAGAATACATTTTCTTGTTAAAAAAATAAGCTTTGTCTCGCGACAAAATGCATATTGGAGGATTCAAAACGTGTTTTTGGACCTGGTTGCATACTGGGTAATAAAGCGCGATTCATGTTAACAGATAGTCTCTGTCTCAGGTGAAGGACAGCCATCCATTTCCTGCTACATTAATGAATTTACAAAACATCTCTTCCCTTTCGTTCGTTGTCCCTGGCACAAGAGATTCTTTGAAACCTTTGAGGAAGCTGCGCTAGTTGTAAAAAGGACAGCGTAAATATACCTGTCCTCTGCACGTCAGGATCCATGAGGACCAGTTCCCACAGATGCCATCCATCAGTGGAGTCTGTGAAGGACGTCTGAGTGAATGATTAACTGTGCTCTCAGCGAAAGGCACGAAAAGTAGCTTCCTGCTTTCTGCAGTCTATTGTTTCATTGTCATGAAGCAAGTTGTATAAGACTCCGGGGAACGTGCGGTAGGAAAAACAACCAGGTAGGAATTCACGAGTTAGGTCATCAGAAAGGATGGGTGTCCTTTATCTCCCTATGGGAAGTGAATGGAGCTTATGTTCAGTAAACTGATGACTGACGTTTCAAATGACGCCGATCAGACAAGAATGTGATAGCTTGTGCAAAGCATCCCCCTCACCCCCCACCACATCAACATCTGATAGCTTTCTGTTTCTACAGAAGTTGAAAGCTTTAGAATTTTTTTTTAGTTTTGTTTTGTTTTTTTAAGTGGGGAAGCTGTTAGACCAGAAGCGGTGGTCTGGCACAGAGTGCTGTTGGTACATGTAGCACGTTTTTATTCCAGCAGAGAGAGAAGTGAACAGCAGATTTTTGTGGAATTCAGGAACGACAGGGTTCATCATCTGCACGGTTGAATGGTTGACCTTGATAATTACACCTTTAAATGTCCTTAAATACGATGTAGATCGTTTACCTTACATATGCTCTGAATGGCCTGCCGTTGTGTCAGGATCACAGTAAAGTAAGAAATGTGTTGTAGTCGTTGCGCAACGACACGCATATTTCTCTCCCCACATCTGTCGTTCCATTCTGAGGCTTCAGACGAGTGTTTGAAAGAACGAAAAAAAAAAGATATATGGAGGGTGTGTCGTGGTAGAAACCTGCTTACCGCCGGCGACAGATGACATATCAAACCGCCTCTGGGTCAAAGCGTCCCGCACGGAAATATGGATTAGAGGTCTCTCTCTCCATCTGTCGCTACGCTTCTAAGCAAAACGTTAAAATCGCTGTGGATTTACAACACGCTATCGTAATGTCAAGGGTCAGCGCTCCTACACCCCCCCCCCCCCCCCCCTCCCCCCACACGCTGCACCTCCGACGCTGTGTCCTGATCTCATTCCTCTGCGGTCTGAAGCGGCTTTCCTCACTGTGACGTGTGCCCACAAGTTAAGGACTAGAAAGCCTGTCTTATTTTATTTTTATTTATTTTTTACATGCGTTGAGGTCGACCTACTTTTTAAAACTTTTTGTTATGAAAACATGGAATATTCACAGACATCCCCCCCACTCTTCGATCAAAAGAGAAATTTGTTGAACAAGTGCTTCTGTTCTGTTCTCATTAGTCACAGTCGATCCGTGGGGCCGCGTGCCGATCCGGAATGTTTTGGCTGCGCTTTACTGAAAGACAGTGTCACTTTCACTTTATTTTGTGGCCCTGCAAGGATGCGATCCTCCACGCAGCACAAACGAAGGGGTCACAGGTCACAGTCTACTCCTTGTTCAGTTTTCTTTTTCACAGCGCGTGAGTCGCCATGCCGACAGCACTCTCTATGTACAGTATATGTCTGGGCTGGGCCCTTCTCTCTGGATTACATTTTATGCTTAAGGTGTCCAGGGGGACGTCGGCATAGCAACGGCGAGCGTCGTGTAAGCGGAGCTGTGCGTTTCGTTTCTCTCGCGGCGGGGCGGTGCGTCTATC
The DNA here is from genome assembly GCA_026901105.3 of Galaxias olidus. Lineage (NCBI taxonomy): Eukaryota > Metazoa > Chordata > Actinopteri > Galaxiiformes > Galaxiidae > Galaxias > Galaxias olidus. The sequence continues at coordinate 5,619 of JAPMUY010003973.1, read as the reverse complement.
CTCGGATGATTTCTCCACGGAGTTTTTGAAAAGGCGGCAATTCTGGAGAGAATGAGAGATGGCAGGAAATACAGAGCGGGAGAAAGATGGAAAGAAAGAGAGGGAGATCGAAAGAAAGAGAAGGAGGGAGAGAGATCGAAAGAGAGAGGGTGAGAAGAGAGAGATCGAAAGAAAAGAGAAGCAGATGGAGTTGACAGCACAGCGGCAAATACAGAGAGAGAAAGAGAGAGACCGAAAGAGAGATCGATAGAAAGAAAGAGAAAGAGAGAGAGATCGAAAGAAAGAAAGAAAGAGAGAGCGTGAGAAGAGAGATTGAAAGAAAAGAGATGCAGAGGGAGTTGACGGCACCGTGGGAAGGAAGGAGGGAGATAAAGAGATGTATGCAACTGGCAGGTTACGTAACTCCCACCATCCAGGCACGCCTGAAGGAGTGTTTGTTTAATCCCAGATGTTGGGGCTATGCTGTGAGCACGCCAGGAGGTGCTGTTCTTCTGTAATGGATGATACTAACAACGTGGCGTTGATTCGCCCCAAAGAGCGAAGCGTGATTAGAGGTTTGGATGGCGCGCCCCTGTAGATAAGGAGGGATATGTGTTTATGCTTCTGATCAGTCAGGTTTTTTCAGAGGTTGGAGAGTGATGGAGTGTGATTGAGTGTGACATGTCACTCTGGTGTGCCAACGTTTCTATTGTGTCCAGATTATGTTCAGCCCCATTCCCTGGCTGAGGCAGCCTCCATCCAGCGTTACCGTGGTCTTCGTCTTCGTCTTCTTCATCTTCTTCTTCTTCTACGTTTTTTTCTCTTCTGACTTCTTCTTACTTACTTCTTACTTACGAGTTAAAAGTCATCGAGAGGACCGTTGTTTAGCAGTTTGTCTGATGATATGACATAATGTGCCATCAGTCTGCATAAGCCTGCAGGAATACAGTTGTTTTTGGATTGTGTCCCGACTGCATGAAGTTGAACCCAGTTCACATAAGATCATACCTGAACAGTAAATTAAGCAATACTATTTTAAGTTAATATATGATAATGTGCTTTATGCTACTTCGGTTCAGGAGCCATGTCCTGTCCAACAGTGTTGACATCATGCCGGATGTCAAACGGTAGAATAATAATTTTTATATTTAAAAAAAAAAAAAATGTTTTTCCTTCCCCTCATTTTTCTTACTGCCTCTTGAGGAAAAATGCTGAGACCCAAATGAAGCTCCCAAGGTCGTTTGGCCAAAGACAAAGCTTGCCAGTTTTCACTTTAAATAACTGCCAGGCGTGCAGCGTGAAATCCAATGACTTATTGTTACACGCGGAGCTGGATTTACACATCCCCCCATTTCTCTCCCCTCGAGCAGAGCGGATCAGTCACAGTAGGACCGAGGTATTGATTAGCTCGGAGATGACAGTGGAAAAAAATAGAACACGTTTCTCATCCGTTTTGTGAATGAGATCGTCACTGAAATGACGCGAGGACGAAAAATGAAAAAGGGGGGATCACTGCTGCTTCTTATTTCTTCCTCTCGTCATGTACACTCTGAACTCCATTCCAATATCCAGTACAGCGCTAAAGGCCCCATCATGACTTCTTCCTTTGTTTGTTTTTTGTGATTTTTATAATAATCAAAACTAAAGACATAGTGTATCCCAGTACAGAATTGTCTTGTAAAAAAAATTGTAGTTTACAAAAGAGACAAAAGCTGTCTTCTGCCTCTTTGTCCTCCACACTGCGTTTTATGGTGTGCTATATCCACCGCACGTCCCCTTAACGCTACCCCCTCTCCCCGCCTCTTCCGTTTCTTCGCCGCGCGTAGATCTGAAGAAGACCTTGGCGGTGCTGCTGGACAACATCATGCTGCGCCTGGGGAAGCTAGAGAGCAAAGTGGAGAACATCTACAACGGCACGGGGGGCAACCTGACCAACGGCACGGCCATTCCCAGCGCCGCCAACGCGGAGAAGGTCAACGTGGCAGGTGGGTGGGCGCTCTCAGCCTCTCTCTCTGTCCCTCTCTCTCTGTCTCTGTCTCTGTCTCTCTCTCTCTCTCTCTCTCTCTCTCTCTCTCTCTGACTGGGAGGTGAAAAGAAGAAAAATCTATACAGGCATTGGAAATGAAATCGCTCTCTCTCTCTCTCTCTCTTTCTCTACTTAAGTGTAGGAAACACATACTTGCACACACTCGCAAGCTTTCTATAAGTCAACGTGGCAGATGAGGGCTCCGTTTTCTCCTGCTCACTCAATTGTGTGTGTGTGTGTGTGTGTGTGTGTGTGTGTAGGAAATGCACACATACACATGGTTATTATTAGTCAACGTGGCATGTTGGTTCTTGCGTCTCCTCTTCACACAGGACAGTCTCTGCACCCCCCCCCCCCGCCCCCCCCCCCACACACACACACACACCTTGTTCATGCAAACCCCCTCCCTCCCTCACACACACCTTGTTCATGCAAACCCCCTCCCTCACACACACACACACACACCTTGTTCGTGCAAACCCCCTCCCTCACACACACACACACACACACACACACACACCTTGTTCATGCAAACCCCCCCCCTCACACACACCTTGTTTAGGCAAATCTCCCCTTCACTCATCCAATGCCGGATGCCCTCTACATAACGCACACACACACACACACACACACACACACACATACACACACACACACACACACACACACCTTGTTCATGCAAACTCCCTCCCTCACACATACCTTGTTCATGCAAACTCCCTCCCTCACACATACCTTGTACATGCAAACTCCCTCCCTCCCTCACACACTCCTTTTCCTGCAAACTTTCTCCCTCATACACACCTTGTTTAGGCAAACTCCCTCCCTCACACACACCTTGTTTAGGCAAACTCCCTCCCTCACACACACCTTGTTTAGGCAAATCTCCCCTTCACTCATCCAATGCCGGATGCCCTCTACATAACGCCCTGTTACTTTGCATAGCCACAAACAGGGGCCCCTCTTCAGCCAATATAACTCCCTGTAAAAAAAAAACCCGAAGTGTTTGCATAGGCGTTTTCTCAGAAACTGGGCAGGATGCAAATCATCACTGAGGTCACTAATGTCTGTTTTGTTTGTGTTGTTGTTGTCACAGTCGCCATATTCCTTTGAATACGGAGAAGCGCCTCACATTCTTTCTGTACCCGCTGTAGAGGGAATGTGCACAACCTGTGGCATGTAGTGTAGAGCAGCACAACACGTTGGCTCTGCATAGGTTAGTGAGGGGGGGGAAAGGCAACGGTTTCATCCATTACCCTTCATTTTCAATCACTTTTTCTTTTCTCTTTTTACTCCTCCTTCCATCACTGAATTATGTTTGGAGCGATGGCATTATGACCAAAAGGGAGGCCGAGCAGAATATATATTTATATCCCCGTTATATAAATATCCTTAGCCTGTGGTCTGGGTGGATTTAAAACAGAAAGGTCCCCATTCAATCAGAGAGGCCATTTGATTCGTTTCATTTGTTTATTGATTTTCCGATTTTTAAGGAGATGCATTTTGCCGTCGAGTGAAGGAGCTGTTTGGCTTTCGCTGTGGCCGTGGGGCTCCGCAGCGCATCCTGCTCCTCGTGGAGCGTCTGGGAACAGCAACCCCGCGTGCTGGCGTGCCGTAGGGATCTCAGAGGGACGTGTGGCGATAGACAGAGGGTTTGAGCAGGCACAATTAGGAACACTGCTTCGTTAACTGGTGATTTTGAAATTCAAGCTTTTTAGTGTTGCATCGTTACGTCTGTCCGGAGAGAGAGAGAGAGAGAGAGAGAGAGAGAGAGAGAGAGAGAGAGAGAGAGAGAGAGAGAGAGAGAGAGAGAGAGAGAGAGAGAGAGAGAGAGAGAGAGAGAGAGAGAGAGAGAGAGAGAGAGAGAGAGAGAGAGAGAGAGAGAGAGAGAGAGAGAGAGAGAGAGAGAGAGAGAGAGAGAGAGAGAGAGAGAGAGAGAGAGAGAGAGAGAGAGAGAGAGAGAGAGAGAGAGAGAGAGAGAGAGAGAGAGAGAGAGAGAGAGAGAGAGAGAGAGAGAGAGAGAGAGAGAGAGAGAGAGAGAGAGACTTCCCGCAAACTGTCGTCGAGAACATCTAGTTTCCCTATTGGCTGCCTTGGTGACAGGCCGTTTGTCTTATCTCCCACTTAGCACTGAGTAATCTTCCCCCCCCGTCCGCCGTTTTGGAAGCAGTGTGGCGCTGAAAGCCGCTCTCAGGCTGGTTATTATTCCGCGGGGCCCAGGCCTCTTTATCTGTCAGAGTTCCAAAATGCCCTCCTGAGGAGATACGGTCAAACGGCTTCGTTGCCACGGGGAAATGGGACACAAACAAGGGAGGGGCTTTGTGCCAACGGTCAGCCCTCGCGGTGGCCATTTTTATTGGGCAGTTTGCAAGTGTAATGGATAATTTCAATCTATGACAGGAAATAACCAATTGATAAGAGGTGCTGCACAGTACTGTATTTAGTGCACAGTGTTCCCTTCCCCGATCCTACGACCCAGTCGAGTCGGATCAGTGAAGAGAGGGGAGAACAAGGGCGCACGGCAATACAGTTTGACCTTTCCCGGAAAACAGAGCGCGGACCTTGCTCCTCATCCAGACTGGGAACTAATTATCTCCCCCCCCCACCGATAGGATCAGGACAGTGGGGGGGGGGGGGGGGGGGGGGGGGGGGGGGGGGGGGGGGGGGGGGGGGGGGGGGGGACGCGCCCTGGCTCTCAGAGGAGCTGGCTGGCCGTTTGCTTATCAAGATGGCGGCGTAGCAGCCACGGGGAATCCATCTCTACTGACTCATCAGGGCGGTCGTTAAAACATCCCGTGGAAGATCACGTCTGATATTTTGAAGTCGGGTTTTTGAAGGCGCTCTGTTCTGTCAACAGCAAACTCGGATAATCGCAAGACTGTTAAAAGGATTTGTGAGGAGCGTTTGATGCCCTCTCTCTCCTCTCCCACAGATCCCAGATCAGCCAGTGACAGAGGAGCCGTACATACAGGGTTATTATTAGAACGACAGCACAGATCTTGATGTCAGCTCTTCATTTGAATAATAAGAGGATTTCTTTTTTTGCCGCCTCTGTTTCGCTCCTTGGAAGAAGAAAAAAAAAAGAAGGGGCTTGCTTCGTGACAGTCTCACGTAATTTAATTGGTGGTGCTCGTGCAAGTCCCGTGGTTCATTAGTGCCTAAAGTGCAGTTGCTTTTGAAAGTAAACAAATGATCAAATCCTATAGTAGGACGTTTTACTCCAGGTGGCACTTAGGGCGGTGGTTTTTTTGGGTACTTTTATAGGATTTGATCATTTGTTTACTTATTTTTTCCACACACACACACACACACACACACACACACACACACACACACACACACACACACACAGCGACGCCAACCCTCTCATTCCCTGCCTGACCGCTAGCCATGCTTTATGCAAGCTCTCCTGCCTTGCACTAAAGCCTGCACGGACAGCCTCTCCTCTGTCAAGGCCCTGGGCAATGGGGCATGCAAAGCAGTACAGGGATAGTCCTCTCTTTACACTGGAGACGTATAGGCTTCAGTGGTAACCAGTAGGGCAAGATTTGAATCAAAATTGTAATTGAAAGTTTGTTGATTTGTTGATAAAGGAATTTAAATTGTTTTAGGTG
>JAPMUY010003969.1:25000-28517 GCA_026901105.3 Galaxias olidus | reverse complement strand
CATTTAAATTATACTTGAAATTATCTAAAATTAACAGTAGATTGTTGCAATTATAAACTTGATTACCATGTTTTCAACAGTATTATGTCATTTTTTAAAAGGTAAATAAAATGTTTTATGGGTGGTATATCATTTTATTAAATTATAGGTTGATTAAATATACAAGATTGTTCACATAAAATGATATAATAAACAGCACTCTGCAATTTTAAAACAGATTTTATATGTATTATAGCAGTTTTAGGCCATATTTATAGGTAATGTCATTGTTTTTGCAGGTGTAAATATCCTTCATTAAACATTAAATACACACCTTGGCATGGCGCTGTAGCCAAAACATACACAATAAATCATATAAAACGAAAGCTATGTTTTTAAACTATATTTTCCATTATTTTAAAGTATTCTTTTGGCGCCCCAGCTGCCGGAAAATTACAGTTGTTGTTTTTTTTGTTATTTTCCGTTATTTTAAAGTATTTCTTTGGCGCCCCAGCTGACGGAATTTTTTTGTTTTTTTTACAGTGCAGGAGATATTATTTCAAAACCTAGAGGTGGCACTTCAAATTTAGGGATGAGCCAGGCAGCTGTAGGGGATGATTTGGGGTATACAAAGGTACATTTAGTGTTAGGCCAGAAGTAGCCTTGGTTCCAGCTTTCTACACATTGGCTCAAAACCTATGAATTATTCAAATGCGCATAAAAGACAGACGAAAATAACCAGGAAGAGTATGTGTCTTAAAATTGGTAGAGTTTTGCTGAAGAGTGAGTGACGTTTATAAGTGCCAATCAAACGTGTGCCTTCTGATTTGAAATGTTCTAGAGTAGAGAAGAATCATATTGGAAACTCCAGACTTCCAGTTGAGTTTGAAAGAACGAGATTTGCAGGGATGGCCACGCTATACTAACCCAGAAGTGATGGGGTATGCGGTTGAGATTCATCCTGAGATATCCTGATAACCCAATAATAGACTAAGAGATACGGTTGAGATTCATCACGAAATATCCTGTGATGAGTCTAAATAATAATGTTGCAAATGTTGCACGACTACACAATACAGCCACTTGCTCCATGATGTCATGGTGTCAGTATGTCTGTGTTTTCCATGTGCTAGAGATAAGTGGTATGCAGTGTTAGCTCTGGCTAATGGTAGCATCCTCAGTGGCTAGCTGCCTGTGATGGTGATCCAGGACAACACATCTGACAGCAGCCTAATGAACAGGAGTTAAGACAGGGTTCTGTTTAGTATTGATCACCACAGGATCCCTTCAGTCTGTGCTCACAGTAGCTGCCCTGCAGGCACACAGTGTGTGAGTGTGTGTGTGTGTGTGTGTGTGTGTGTGTGCGCGCGCATCTGTGTGTGTGTGCGCTTGTGCGTCACCACTCTGACAATTGAGAGGCCTTGTTGTTATAAATCACAGAAATGAACCATCAAAATCTGACATGCTGGCCTTTTTCTAAGAAGCTGCTGCGAAGCTTGTCTGAGCCCACTAAAAGCTGGGGGGGGGGGGCTGTAGAGTAAAGAAAGCCTGGGCAACCGCTTAGCGCTCTGCCTGACCTGTCCAAAATGTGGAGCTCTGCACAGCAACTGTATCCTGTATCGATGTGTAAATATCTATGGGATCTCACAGCACACACTACACTATCCCCCTACAGTATGTCTCTCCACACTATCCCCCTACAGTATGTCTCTCCACACTATCTCCACCCACAGTATGTCTCTCCACACTATCTCCACCTACAGTATGTCTCTCCACACTATCTCCACCTACAGTATGTCTCTCCACACTCTCCACCTACAGTATGTCTCTCCTCACTATCTCCACCTACAGTATGTCTCTCCACACTATCCCCCTACAGTATGTCTCTCCACACTATCTCCACCTACAGTATGTCTCTCCACACTATCCACCTACAGTATGTCTCTCCACACTATCCACCTACAGTATGTCTCTCCACACTATCTCCACCTACAGTATGTCTCTCCACACTATCTCCACCTACAGTATGTCTCTCCACACTATCTCCACCTACAGTATGTCTCTCCTCACTATCTCCACCTACAGTATGTCGCTCCACACTGTGTGTGTGAGAGAGTGTGTGTGTGTGTGTGTGTGTGTGTGTGTCTCCTGTAGTTGCTGCATTGGGCCCAGGGGTCAGACACTGGGGGGATCCTCTGCAGATGAGATCTTTGGCTTAGGGCTCTGGGCTCCTGTCTGGCAACAAACACAAACACACACTGAAAAGAATTCAGACTAAATCAAGGACAGGAGAATAAAATATGTCTCTATGTTTTGTAACAATGTGCTTCTTCTTATATCCAGCTAAGTCTAAAAAAAGGTTTCACAAGTCTCTTTTCTTAGCACAGGTTAAAGAACAACAGTTCCATATCATCTTTCTCTGTAGAACAAGCTGGTTGTGTGTGGCTGTGGATGTGCCTGTCTGTCCCTGCTTTGATGGGGCAGCAGATGGACAGAGCGCTGGCCTCCTCTGATGGTGGCCCTCTGGAGGCCCTCAGGCCTGCTCTATTTACGGACAGACAGGCCTTGGCATGGCGCTGTAGCTTGGCCCCACAGTCTGTCTGTCAGTCAGCCTTCACCCAGGCTCTAGTGCAGCACTGACACATCAACACACCACAGACTGTACAGACACCAGAGCAACACTAAAACAAAACTCAAAAGGATCTAGAATATGCTATATGGCTTTCACTTCAATCTAGATATTTTGCAGTTCACCTGTGCGTGATATGAATTGGGTCTTGGTTTGTTTTAGCGCTGTGTCGTTCGCTAATTTGACTTGAACTGACTGAAAATGGCAATGGTCAAAAGGAATATAACTAAATTCTCCGTTTCCCTGCCAAATACAGCTGCTTTTGTTCATCGAATTTTGAATTCTATTCACATTTCAAGGAGCTCCCAGAAATGGATATAATTTTGCTTGAATGGCACATTTAACCCTGGCGCTGGGCTGGCGTGCGCTGAATGACTTCTAATTAGCTGGATGAGTAGGCCTCTATTTATAGATGCAAATCAAACAGTGTGTGTGGGGCTCATGTGTCAGTTGTAGCGTGTGAGGGTAGATTGAAACCTGAGAGAAAAACGCACCCACACACACACACACACTCACAAGCACACACACACACACAGCGTACGGACATTGCACAGCAAAGCCTCACCAGAAATGGATCAATCCAAATGGATCATAAAGTTAGGGTCTTGATTGCTGGCCCCCCGGGTATGTTTGTGTTGGTGTGCGTGTCTGTGTGTGTCTGTGTTTACTATGTGAATGCTGGCTGAATGTAGGAGATGCCCTGCCCTGACACTAGCCGCTCTAAAGATAGGTGCCTGAGAGTGACTGTCAACTAACATATTCTGTAGTCATCCTAGCGTGCTGCTGGGTCGGCACTTCTGCCCGTGTCCCCCGGGGATGAGGTGCATATTTGCACATGTATGTGTGTGTGTGTGTGTGTGTGTGTGTGTGTGTGTGTGTGTGTGTGTGTGTGTGTGTGTGTGTGTGTGT
>JAPMUY010003969.1:0-20000 GCA_026901105.3 Galaxias olidus | reverse complement strand
GTGAGGACTCGTGGCTAGCCCTTTCTGAAGAGACAAGGGGGCTAATCCTAATGACAGACCCCAGAGGGAGGGGACCCAAAGAGGGAGCATGTGGCTAAGAGCGAGGGTCAAGCGAGAGGATTATCTGACAGAAAAGGAAAGCAAGGGAGAAGGAGGAGTGATAGTGATTGGGCTCCTAAACAGGGGCGTTAGCGATGTCCCTCCCCCTGTCTGTCTATCCTCATCCAGGCAGCTAGCTTATTTCACTACAGTCACCCCCCAGGAAGCCAACACCTTTTCTCAACAGATCTGTGCTGCTGCTTTAATGACAGTGCTGTGAGAAGGGAGAGACTAGCAAGAGAGAGTAGTCCTTCCTTTAACACAGAAATGCTCATAAGTCTTTGAGCTCGAGTCCAAGTCAAGTCTCAAGTCTTTGGTTGCAAGTCCAAGTCAAGTCTCAGGTCACAAGTTCAAGTCAAGTCTCAAGTCTGTAGCAAAACCCATCTGCAACCACAGGCTTTTGAGAGAAGAACTGGTTATAAGCTGATGTTGCAGGCTATATTAATCTTTTTTTCTGATCAAGAGAGTGCCTTAAAAATGTATATAGACTAACAAACGGCAATCCAATCAGAAATAACATTGCTTTATTTTGCCATGATGTGTAGGCCCTACTAGCAAACTGTAACAGCATTGTTTTGAACAAATCACTCATATAGACTATAATGAATATAAATATGAGCAGGGTCTATCTCTCTCAGTGCGGGGTGCTGCATTGTGCAAGAGAAAGAGCTGCACCTGCCCTCGCACACAGGCTTTGAGAGAGAGAGAGAGCTAGCGAACATGCATCATAGATGAATGTCTTAATCTTCTTTCTGACGTGACCTATCCGGGTACGTTTGCAGGTGCCTGCTATCCTGCTGTACTTTTGCAGTTTGATGTGCGCGACTCAGAATCCTTTATTTTGATACCGCAGATGTTACATTCAGCTTGTCAGTCGTCAGACATTTCCTCAGGGTTACAAGCGCCCAAAAAGTATACAATATAATACATTTTGTTCACGAGTCCCAAATCTCGAGTCCGAGTCGAGTCTCGAGTCTTTTGGGGACGAGTTCAAGTCAACTCTTAAGTCATTGTTTGAGCGACTTAAGTGCGACTCGAGTCCGAATCGCTGACTCGAGTCCCGATCTCTGCTTTAACAAGCAAACTACTGACATTAACAACCCTAAATGCTAGATTTCATTTCGGATTCAATTCAACGCTGTCTACCTCAGGTTCACATGGTTTCTGTCTACAGAAAGGTACTTCTGTTAGGGTTGAGGGACTACATATTAGCTTGGTTATAGTAACAATAGGCAACTTTTTTATATTAACGTATAATCAATACATTTTCAATACATATCAATACATTTTTACAATGTTGAAGTCTCAATATTTAACACTCATTTTGTCTGCCACCGGGTTCGATCTCCCACAAAGCTGAGGAATTGCTTTATGTCACAAGGAAGTGTGTCACTAAATCAGGAAGAGATGCCCATACTTAGAGTATAGTCGTTGATAATGGTAGCGATATACAGTGACCGTGAGCATCCTGCACGTCTTCTTTGCGACGGCTTGGGAAAATCATTATACTAAGCAAACAGTAGGGGTCGCCAAAATCACCTCCTACATAATGCTGCCTATAGCAACTTTAAGTCTTTACCAAAAGATTCTCCCCTTTAGATTCACAGCCATAGTTCGATTTTTTTCTATCCATTTCACTTTCTCTTATCTGTCTGTCACTTTGGTCCTTCCGTTTGTTGCCTTGTGTGATTGGTTCTTTGAGTCCTCACATCCCAGATCAGCGAGTATTTGTGAGCATCCCACAGGAAGAGCCTGTCAGTCAGGGGGCTGCCTCAAAGATGTTGTGGACAGTTGTTTTCTGTTAATCAGAATAATTAATCAGTAGAAATCTTTCCAAAGCCCTTAATGTTTGTTCCTTTAGTTAAATACAGTAAATTTAAAAGGGAAATCCAAATGTGCCAGTATTTACTTCAGATACAATTTTTAGTCAACAGGCTAATTTATTTTCAACTAAAGACACATACCAACAATCATATTGTGATTTGAAAACCAGGAAGAAGGTCAAACGTTCCACAAGCTTTTGCACATAATAAAAGTTCACAAGTCACGTCACTTAACAGGGTTCCTTATTTGATCATTCTGGATCAGTCTTTATGGTTGTGTGTGTGTGTGTGTGTGTGTGTGTGTGTGTGTGTGTGTGTGTGTGTGTGTGTGTGTGCAGGAGGCTCAAATAGACTAGTCTATACTGTCATTAACTGTGAGAAATGTCTTTCTAAGCTGGCTCTTCCAAACTTAGACATAACTGAACTGAACTGAACTAAAGGCAAATAACTGTTTGTCTCTATTCATTTTACACAATTATTCACTTTTATGACTTCATGCATCATTAATCTTACGATAGAATAATGAAATGAATGATTCAAAGTTGCATTGGTGTGTATGAAAAAGTGATTGCAGTAGAGGGACACCAGGGAACCAGACAGAGAAGTGGGGAGTGGAGAGAGGGTGGGGGTACCCTAAACCTGCCTTTGTGTACCCAGCCTAAAGCCTGTGGGGGGTATCCTAATCCTGCCTGTGGGTACCCAGCCTAAAGCCTGTGGGGGTGCCCTAAACATGCCTGTGGGTACCCAGCCTAAAGCCTGTGGGGGTACCCTAAACCTGCCTGTGGGTACCAAGCCTAAAGCCTGTGGGGGGAACCCTTAACCTGCCTGTGGGTACCCAGCCTAAAGCCTGTGAGGGGTGCCCTAAACCTGCCTGTGGGTACCCGGTTTAAAGCCTGTTGGGGGTACCCTAAACCTGCCTGTGGGTACCCAGTTTAAAGCTTGTGGGGGGTACCCTAAACCTGCCTGTGGGTACCCGGTTTAAAGCCTGTGGGGGTACCCTAAACCTGCCTGTGGGTACCCAGCCTAAAGCCTGTGGGGGGTACCCTAAACCTGCCTGTGGGTACCCAGTTTAAAGCCTGTGGGGGGTACCCTAAACCTGCCTGTGGGTACCCAGTTTAAAGCGTGTGGGGGGTACCCTAAACCTGCCCTAAACCTGCCTGTGGGTACCCAGCCTAAAGCCTGTGGGGGGGTACCCTAAACCTGCCTGTGGGTACCCAGCCTAAAGCCTGTGGGGGGGTACCCTAAACCTGCCTGTGTGTACCCAGCCTAAAGCCTGTGGGGGGTATCCTAATCCTGCCTGTGGGTACCCAGCCTAAAGCCTGCGTCCTCATGTGAAGTGTGTTGGACACTAAAGGCATAGATAAGAACAGCTGCTACCTGCAATCGTCTAGTTTGTACTTCCTCTGGTTGCACTATGGAGGATTTTTGTAACAATTAAAATTCTTTGGTTGTGATACACACATTTGTTAAGATCCAGTTCCTCTACTTATCTGCCATCTGTATTAAAAATCTTGTTTTTTCATTGTTTTTTCATTGTTTTCTCAGTTAAGTGGCTTAACAATAACATGGTTTAATTTGAACATTTAAATGAAACAACAAAGCTGAATTGTGCATAGTTAAATATTTATGTTGAATTGACAACTGAGCGGTTTTGTTTCCCTGACACATTCTGTTCAAGTCTGTTTCAGTTTCCCTGCCATTTTGTCACTCATGCCTGTGCCTCACTCAATAACCCTCTTCATTGAGCTGGCTTTCTGCTATCTACTCTCACAGCTTCCACATAGTAACCTACTTTACTACAGTACCTATACTCTGCCATGTACCCAGAATAGCTCCAAGGCAATTAGCCAAGTTTCTCTGAGGGACACATCTTTTCTCTTGCTCTATAAATGAGTTGGTGAAACCCTACTGGATAATCCTTTTTCTAATGAGCTGGAAGAGTATTAGAAATCTCTATCAGCTACCTGGAGGTAAACTGCAGCCCAAATGAACGGTACACTTTTAAAGGACATATAAAAAGGTTCTTTCCTCTTATCACTTTCTTCCACAAAGAAATAAAAATGTTCCTCCTTGCCCTCCCTCTTTCTCTCCCTCTCCGTTCACGCTTCAGCTCTGCTGTTATTATTTTTCTCTCTCCGGGACTTGAGATAAGTGAAATAAGATTAAAGTTTGGCCACGGTAATAGGACATTTCTGACATCCCCAATTCAGAGCGCTGGTGTTAGTTCCGTCTCAGGTCTGGATCCATGGAAGAATCCAATGGCTGCTGGATAAAGCAGGGGGCTGGCTGGCTGACTGGATGACTGGCTGGTTTGATGGCTGATTTACTCACTGGGAAAATGGCTGGGTTGACTGGCTCAAGCTGAGGCTTTTACTGGGTGACTGACTGTTCTGCTTGTTGTTTCTTTGTCTGGAATTAGGTTTCAGTTTGTGTATCTTAATAGGAATGGTTCACTTCTTGACAAAGGCTGACTTGTTGATCATTTATTGTCTGAATCACCAAATAGCTGAGCTGGTTTGTTCGGGTGACCGTTAAACTTGTTCTAAAAACAACCTGTCACCTTTTTTTCTACTCCCCATCAAACTGTCAGGGAAAGGCATAGATAGAGATAGAGAGAAAGAGACAAAGAACTGGAGGAAAAACATTTCGGGAACGACAGTTGGAGAGACATATTCCAGAATAAGAGAGTAAGAGAGATACAAAAGTGTGAGTGAAAGAATGCGGTGGAGTTGTCGTGAGTGAGCCTGGCTGTCAGTGGTGGCTGGAATGGCTCAGAGGAATATATGTTTAACATCATCCAGGCCAAACTCCTCCACAGCCTGTGACCCACTACAAGGCAGAGAGGCTGCATTCAACAGCTCCCCCACGCTTTGCATTCAAACACGGCTATTTTGGTGTCCAACAACCCCCTAATTCTTTACATTACATGAAGCGAGTGTGGTTAACCAGGAGAATAGATACATGTTTATCATAATTAATGCCATGTTTTACTAATGGGGGTCGAATAATGCCAACTAATCATTGTCACCCTCAACATTTTTGCAGCTCGAACTTATTACTGACAATTAAGTCATCCTCATCATCGTCCACACTAGCTTAAACCAAAGCTTTACCATATTTCACAAGGTATTTGTCATCTTCATCATCGTCCACACTAGCTTATACCAAAGCGTTTCACAAGGTATTTCAGCCGAGCTTTCCCACCAGCTACTGAGTCATTGCCAAGGAGAAGCCCAATCCAAACCAAACGGCCCCTATTCTCTGGAAATGTGTCTCCTCTCCACCCGGTAGGCAGGCATGAAGGTTAGGTCTTTCCCACGCATCAACCTGGTTCCATATCAGCTCGTGTGCACTACCGCTACACTTTGGAATCAGTACGTGCCTCTAACTCTCTGTCATCTTGTCTTGTTTATATGTGCTTTGCTTCTAAATACTTCAAATAGCAGTGCCATGCCCTTGAGCAACCCCATGTACCCAATTTGTGCAGCTACCTTACCTGTGTTCTATCCAGAGCACAGGTTTGATGCCAAAGCGAGAGACAGGCTCTGAAGCTAAACCCAGTTTGTTGGCTCGGCGAGCTGCCAGTGGCTTCAGCTCAACAGTAGAAAGATTAAGAAATAGCAGCTATGTTTGACAAAATTATGGGAGAATCAACTTTTATTTATTTTAAAAAAATGTGTGTGTGTGTGTGTGTGTGTGTGTGAGTGTGTGTGTATGTGTGTGTGTGTGTGTGGGGGGGGGTTATCTTAGAGTCAAAGCAGGCTGTTTGTTCTAAAGTGTGCACGCTGGAACTGCCCTGTCTGTTTAATAGTGCAGAGCCTCTCCTCCATGTTAATTAACCTTTAGTGACTGCCCGCCAGCTTCATCATGCTCCTCCGCTATCGCCTGACATTTACACCGCTGATGGAAAAGCAAACTCAAGTGGCACGGCCAGCAATACAGGCTTGCTTCTGTATAAATGTGTGCTCTCTCTCTCTCTCTCTCTCTCTCTCTCTCTCTGTGTGTGTGTGTGTGTGTGTGTGTGTGTGTGTGTGTGTGTGTGTGTGTGCACGTTCTGGGGTTTCTTGTCTGTGATATATGTGTGTGTGTGTTGAGGTGTTTGTTTCTGACTGAGTGTGTCGCCAGCCATGTTGATCCTTCCAGTTCCCTTCAAGGCTGCAGACAAACTGCAGTGAGCTCTTCCTACTTTGGTCAGATGGGGACACAGAGAAGATGCCTGGCTCAATCCCAGTCCATACTCTGTACTCAATAGAAACACACAATATTCAGATAGTAGGAAAAGATTGGAGAGAAGGACAGTTGAACTGTACTTTGTAAATTTACCTATTTATATGAACTACTTTGTAACTTGCTTAAGAATAGTGCTATACCAATAAGAGATTACTATTGTATTAATAAAGAATTGTCTTTTAGACGGACAGAAGGGCACTCCAGCTGGTGCCTGATGCTCCCTCTTAAGTGGGCAACCTCCACATATCCTAGAGGTTAGACACTGTCGACCCGGCCTGAGAAGAGCCATCCATGTTTGGGTGAGACCATGGCAGATCTGGTGTTAATTGACTTACCATTGGGCTGCCTCCACCAGCCACTTAAAAGTGCTAGCACCCTGGCTGCCCTCTGCATGAAGGGCTGGCTCCTTGGAGCTCCACAGCGGCCCTGCTGGGGGATGGCTCGTTATGACTCTCACTCTCTCTCTCTCTTACTTTTGGTGATCACTCTCTCTCTCTCTCTTTCTATTGGTGATCACTCTCTCTCTCTTTCTTTCTTTTGGTGGTATCTCTCTCTTTCTTTCTTTTGGTGGTCTCTCTCTCTCTTTCTTTCTTTTGGTGGTCTCTCTCTCTTTCTCTTTCTTTTGGTGGTCACTCTCTTTCTCTTTCTTTTGGTGGTCTCTCTCTCTCTCTTTCTTTTGGTGGTCACTCTCTATTTCTTTTGGTGGTATCTCTCTCTTTCTCTTTCTTTTGGTGGTCTCTCTCTCTCTCTCTTTCTTTTGGTGGTCTCTCTCTCTCTCTTTCTTTTGGTGGTCTCTCTCTCTCTCTCTTTCTTTTGGTGGTCTCTCTCTCTCTCTCTCTCTTCTTTCTTTTTTTTGGGCAATGAATGTTAGTTTGGAGTCAAACAATTGGAGCTGGTGTGTGTATGTGTGCTAGTGTGTGTCTACATTTCTGCATAACATAGAAAGAGAAAATTTGTATGTTATTATCTTATTATCTTACAATAAAATATTCTGTGGGTAATGGAGTAGAGCCTTCCGTTGACAACGAGATTATTGGAGTCTTTTGAATGGCATGTAAGTACAGGATGAACCGTATTCATTCATGACCAATACTACAATGTATTTCTTCCTGAGCATTAGACTCAGGGACTAAAGATTTATAGATAGCGTAACCGACCCCCCAGGTTGGGTAAAACTTGTTTATTGTGAGAACACTTTAAAATACAGTTTTAAATACTAAAGTTTTTAAACTATGTTAATTACATACATCCTGGCAGATGTCAGTAAATATTTAAAACTGTATTTTTCTAACATATTTAACACATTTTTCAAAAATCTAGGTTTTTGTTAGAAAAAGAAATTGTAAAAGTTAATTGAGCTCAGAGTAAACAGAGGCCCTCTGAGAATAGCATTCTGATGAGGAGTCCCATACTCACTCATTATATGGATTGGCACATCAAAGTGCCTTGAGATGCAAACGTCTCACTGGCCTTGATATCAAGGCACTGCCTGTGGTATGTGTTTTCAGAGAAGAGGGTGCCCTTAGGGCTTTCCCATTGGAATGAGTAGACCGTATTGAACGAAAGACAACAAACTCTGGTTTCACCATAAGGATGATTCAAAATGATCCCTGACAGACCCCTCCCTCTTGTTTTATACTTCTGCTTCCCTCTATAGCCGCGTTTCCACCTAAAGCCCCCGAACTTTTAGTCCCAGAAACCACTTTTCAAAGAACTAAAAGGTTCCTTCAATCCATTGTTAGCCACGTTTCCACCGCAGTAACTTCCTCCAGATGATTAAGCGAATGTGTCCGCTAACTTACACGCCATACACAGCCATGGACAGGCGTCATTATTTAAAGACCCCCTCCAGGGGGGGGGGGGGGCGTGGGGGACGGACTGGGCGGGTATTCCAATAGAGGGGGGCATGGCGACTCAGATTCAGGAATTTTGAATGAGACAGAAGGAGAAGATTCAATTTTTTAGGATTTTAACAAGGTTATTGAACGTCTTTTGCAGAAAAAAACATAACAGACATGATTTATACGTTTTATAAGCAGAATATTTTAAACAATTTATAACATGACTGGAGGTGGACTTTAAAGAAATGGTGGTCCAAATAACGGTTCAAATATGGTGCGAGTACTCAACCAATCATAAATGTTCAGCACTGCCAACCCAGAACCAAAAGTTCCTGTACTTTGGGAAGCACTACTCCTGAGCAGTGACTTTTTGGTTCCCGGAACTTAATTTAGACCCCGGTTCTGCAGTGAGTTCCTCTGGAAAGTTCTTGCAGTGGAAACAGGGCTTATATCTCTCTATCTCTTCAACTACTGTATCCTGACCCTTCTATCAGACCATCTCTCTACTTGGCAGTGTCTTAACATCCCTCATTTTCTCTCGACATTTATCACTCCCTGGCCAGCAGGAAAGCTCATCTCATTCCTATGCTCTGTCTTTGTAAAAGACACACAAACGCAGACACACACACACACATACACACACACACACACACACACACACACACACACACGTATACAGTATATATACACACACACACACACACACACACACACACCACAAACGACTATACCAGCAGATATATGTCACCTATTTCACTTCCATGATTATCACTGTCCAGTGCACATATAAGGTTCCTTCAAGGATCCTAAAGTCTCCTCCCGTGAGAGTTTATAACTCCCCTAATAAATACTGGACCTCTTTGTCAGTAAAAAGGGGAACGAATCCTTTTCAGACTTACAGACAGGTTTTCATTCTCAGTGTTGTATTTTTAGATCAGTCTTAGACTACATTTTCTAGGGCAGCACCTAAACTGTGGAACTCTCTCCCTTCCTCTAATTCGCAATTCCAGCTCTCTATCAATCTTTCAAAACCACCTTAAAACCTATGTTTTCACCCTAGCCTACCCTAATTAACTCTGTTTAGAATCTGGTCCTATCCTTCTATTGCTATGCTGTCCTTTTGTTATACTTATAGTTAGAACTGTTGTTGCTCTCTGTCCGTTCTCCCTGTTTCCGTTTGTTTATTTTTTCCATGCTATCTATGTAGATGTTGTGAAGTGTCTTTGTGTGTGAAAAAAGCGCTATATAAATAAAATGAATTATTATTATTATTGTTATTATTGTTATTATTATAATATTATTGTTATAATATAATATTATTGAATAATATTATTAATTATTAAATGTTGACAACACTGTCAACAGTTTTGGCCAGGACTCACATATGCAGTGCTCATAATTTAAGTTCAAGTCTTATTCTTTTGTATTTTTATTTTCTTAACCCTATTTTCTCTCGTTCCCTCTCGTCTTCCTCCCTTCTCAGCTTCTGATTCATCCCTCCATTCTTCCAGTCACTCGTATAAAAGTCTCTCCACACCCTCCATTGCTCACTCCACTTAGATGGACTTGCTTTCCCTTTTTCACGCTCTCCATGCCTCCCATCGTTCTATGGTCTTTAGCTTCTTGCAACAGTCTAGCAAACTACCTTGCAGTCTTATCCACCAACTCAATTTTTTTGTCTGTGTGCGTCTCTTTATTCCTGCCCCAGTTGCCAGCCTTTCACCAGTTGCTATGTGCCTGAGAGCCTTAAAGCGAGGAAGCAGCAAAAATAAGAACCAATCAGTCTCAATCCCAGTGGGTTTACTCAGCTCTGACATGATTGGCTAGAATTGGTGCTCTCTATGGTGCTGCAAAGAGAGCAGCTCAATGCCAGGAGGCTGTAGCTGTAGCTGCTAGCTGGCAGTTAGCATGTCTAAGCCTAGCCTACCCAATATGCTAATGTTGCCTGGCAACAAATAGCTCCAAACGGCTACCCACCAGATAAAACAGGGGTCAAAATTGTACTAAATAATTTTTCCGTGTGAGATTGACTGAACTTGGCAGATACAATGAGACCAACATCATTGTCTGCCAAAATGCAAACTCCCACCTCTTTGGCTGTTTGATTTCAACCTCTATTTGTCAGAGGTCTGTAATCAACCTCAGTCTAACATCACAGCTCAGTGCTCAAGAAATATCCTCCTCCTGCTCACACTAAACCTTACTCTGGAAATTTGCTCCTCCTCCTTCTCACACTAAACGTTACTCTAGAAATATGCTCCTCCTCCTACTCACAATAAACCTTACTCTAGAAATATGCTCCTCCTACTCACAATAAACCTTACTCTAGAAATATGCTCCTCCTCCACCTCACACTAAACCTTACTCTAGAAATATGCTCCTCCCCCTCACACTAAACCTTACTCTAGAAATAGTCTCCTCCTCCTCACACTAAACCTTACTCTAGAAATAGTCTCCTCCTCCTCCTCACACTAAACGTTACTCTAGAAATATGCTCCTCCTCCTCCTCACACTAAACGTTACTCTAGAAATATGCTCCTCCTCCTACTCACAATAAACCTTACTCTAGAAATAGTCTCCTCCTCCTCACACTAAACGTTACTCTAGAAATATGCTCCTCCCCCTCACACTAAACCTTACTCTAGAAATAGTCTCCTCCTCCTCAAACTAAACCTTACTCTAGAAATAGATGTGGTGGGTGCAGGCTCTCTCTTCAAGACAAATGTGTTGTTTCTCATTCTAACGCCAATTCCTCTCTTCTTGTATTTCAAACATCATGTTTGTGTTACATGGCACCAGTGGTTCAGTTCAGACTAATCAGGCATGAACAAGGCGGACCAATAACTGCTGAAGGTGGGAATGTGGGTATGTCCGTTTGGCAGCCATGCAAGCAGACAGGCAGGCAAGCAGAGACAAGGCAGGTCAATAGAGACCCATTAACTAAACCCTGTAAATCCTTTTATCCATTAACTTGTTACTTCAGCAGACAGACACAACCGTTTACTTCTCCTCTCCTGGGACGCCCGTACAGATGGACATTTTAAATGTCAGAGTACTATGGACTCCCAGAGACACGAACAAGCACAAAGACCAACACAAACACACATTGAACCGCCAATAGACACAGACACATAAACAGTGTTCATAATTGATCAGGATCGATAGATAATTGAGAACAAGGAAATGGACCGGGCTGTTGTTTGTGAGTGTGTACCTTAATTGCTTCATCAATGCTTATTTTTCAATCTCTATCCCTCTTGACTTCTCTCACTATCTGAAACAACAACATTTCTGTATGGCTAAAACTTTTCTTGTTATTTTCTTTATAATGAAAGCCCAAAATTACCTCAGTAACTTGAATGTTTTTTTTTTTTGTTTTTAAGCAAGTAATTTCTCAGCCTTAAAGCCATAGTTCATCCATTTTAAATCTTTGATTATTTTTCATCAGATATCAATGTTGTATTTTAAACATTGTATCGTCATTTAGCATTTTGCATTCAAACAGCCGAATGTCAAAGGAGTTGAGAAAATCACTTTCTATTGCGTCATCGGGGGTCCTTCCTGAATTCTTTTCAACTACCGCCGTTCTTGGCCAAGGGGAGAGCGTTTCCTGGTTCTATGTTTCATTTGTGCAATTATCCATGGGCATTGTGGTGTACAATGAATTAACCATTTAAATATATTAATTTCACTTGCATTGATCCTATGACCCGAATATGTTCAATATACTTAACTTAATTTAGCCTAAACAGCAACATATATTGTTTAAGAAAATCGGTGAAGTATCCCTTTAAGCTTCTGAGTATTATTGAAATAAAATACTTGCCCTCTTCCATGGACACTCACACAAAAAACTGTTAAAGCACATGTAGTTCCCTTTCATTGAAGTTACAACAGGTGTTCACTTCTGATTCTGTCTTTGATGGTAAAGATGCAGTCAGTAAGTAAAAGAAATTATTTTGTGTGTGTGTGTGTGTGTGTGTGTGTGTGTGTGTGTGTCAGTGTGTGTGTCCAGTGTGTGTGTGTGTGTGTGTGTCAGTGTGTGTGTGTGTGTGTGTGTGCTATTGTACTGGGATCATTAATCATGGGGAGCTCCAGCACTCATGGGACACACACACACAAAGACCTCTCCATGATGTATTTACTAGTTGATTTCATTATACAGGGAGGCAGTCCTTGTTATAATGGTAGTGAAAACAGAGGTGCACCTCAGCTCTTTGTCTCCTTTGTTTCAGGGAAAAGCCATAATCACATGCTGATTACCATCGATTCTATGTTGAGAGTGTGATGGCAGATGGGTGTGTGTGTGTGTGTGTGTGTGTGTGTGTGTGTGTGTGTGTGTGTGTGTGTGTGTGTGTGTGTGTGTGAGTGAAAACGTGGTCACGTATAAATGCTTTTTTTAATCAAGTGTGTGTGTGTGTGTGTGTGTGTGTCAGCTAGACAGTGAAGCTAGAGAGTTTGCAGGTGCACAGAGTGGATTCTCTTTCTTCCGTATGTGCTGTATTGTTTGTTTTCTATTAAAACCTATCCCGCTCTTCCCTCAACCCCACTACCACCTACCACTGCACATACACAAAGACAAACACACCTGACCTGCACACACACACACTTTGTGACTGACAACTGCTTCTGTGAAATCAATGCCATTGGACACTCTCCTGCTCATGTCCTATTGATATCTGAGTAACAGTGAAAATCATTGATTATGTATGCCATTTACTCTTCCATTTTTACAGCAACCTCAGCAAAAGTTCTTGCTGAATGACTCTTTAGATCTGCTCTCTTTGTGTGTGTGTGTGTGTGTGTGTGTGTGTGTGTGTGTGTGTGTGTGTGTGTGTGTGTGTGTGTGTGTGTGTGTGTGTGTGTAGGACAATGTATGAGGGATAGTGAACGTCTGTGCTAGGGCATCAGTCTTCAGAAACATAGCCTTAATGGAAAAACATAATTCACTCACTCACACACACAAAGTTGGCACCTCGTCCACCCTCGTGTTGCTAGCAGCATGCCAGAGTGATGTTCTGCCATAGGCTGTAATGTACTGTGTAGCTAATAAACCCAAATGTCAGTGTGTAATTAAAAAGAGAAGATGACAAAGGAGTGCTAGTGCCTTGAGTACAGCTCGTCTTTCACCATGCAGTGGCCATTCCACTTTGATTTGACTCCCTTACATGAGGTGGAGATGCTGCTCAAAGCGTTAGCCCGAGTGGAGGGCTGTCCATCAAGGCTTTAATAGGGAGAAAGATGGAGAGTGGATTGCTGTGTGGTCTCTGCCTTTGGGACTGAGCTATTCAAACATATCTGACTTCTAAAGTCTTAAAGAGGCCCTATTATGCTTTTTTGGTCTTTCACTTTCCTTTAGTATGTTATATAGCTCTTTGTGCATGTAAAAGGTCTGAAAAGTGCACCTGAACTTACTGAAACGGCTCGTTTGTGGTCTTCCGTAACTTATCTATGTCACTAAGTCCCACATTTGCATAATGCCCACCTAGCGGCTAGTTTGGCACGCCCTCAAACAGAGCCAGTCAGAGCAGAGGTCGGGAAGTTTGGAGAGTGGTTTTGCCATGTCGAGAAAACGCTGTTTTCGTCAGTGTGAAGGCAAATTTGCTTTGTTTGGCCAGCTGACCAATTAGAGCAGACTGGGCTCATTGGGAGGGGGCCCTTAAAGAGACAGGAGCTAAAACAGAGCGTTTCAGACACAGGGTGAATAGAGGTGCTGACCCAGGCAGTTTAGAAAAAATAAATTGTTTATTGAACATTAAAACACGTTAACCTATTCTAGCATAACTCCTAAATAAAGGTATGAACCTGAAAATGAACATAACAGGGCCCCTTTAAGACTAACCGTCATTATTTCGCGCTACACTGACACGTATCTGTCACCTGCAGACTGCATATAGAAAGACCACCCAGGAATCTCTGCTGGCTGGGATTATCCTCTGGGATAGTTTCACATCTCCTTCTTTTTCTGACCAAGATAGATCCAGTTTTCCCCTTTCTCTCAAGATAATAGTGGACAGCTAATTGAGAAATCTTCAGTTTACTGGAAATCAAACACATAGAATAGTCTTCATGTCTCAGAACTATAATGGACTGAAGTGTTTGTTGAGAAAGCTTTTTTTTGCAATTTTTTTCACAGAATTAGATTATTTATTTGCCATTGCAACTATTACAGCAGCTTGCAACCCAAGGTTATTCAATTTACGGGCTATTAAACATATAATGGGTTTCAGGTGTGCAAACATTACGACAGTGTTAACAATAACCAATCAGCAATCAACCAAAATTAAGTAAGGATGAACTAAAAGAGCTATGGAGTGATGGCTACTGAAAAGGGTGCTTGACCATCTATTGTGAATAATTCATTATAAATCAGAATTGTTAAGCATTAACAGTAATTTGCAACATTTGTGCTGTTTTTATTTGTAAATCAATACTTTAGTACTGTTAAAACGTTTAAAGAAGCCAAATATGTATTTGTGATTCAAAATATGTGCCCCCTATTGTTTATTGTTAGCGAGTGTTCCTTATTACAGGCAGAACTCGGTGCCCTTCATTCTTTCATTGTTCACTTGTCATTGTCATTGCAGAACGTTTCGCTAGTCAGACCAAAAAATAACTTGACAGACGGAGAAAAAGTCACTCTGATTATAATGAGGAAAAGCAGCGGTTTTGAAGGGGAACCAAACAGATGTGTCAAATATCAAAAGTGCAATTTCTAACTTCCAGATCTTAATTACGTCTTTGCATTTTTCCATCTATGACAAGCAAGCATGGTGCACAAGCTGTTGTCCCAGGTGTGGTGGTAGCGTTTTCTTAAATGTCTGTGTGCTTTATTTCATAGAATACACCTTCTCCTTTCCCCACCTTTCCCCTCTTTTACTCCTTCCTCCCATTTTGTCTTTTGACCGGGACATGTTCCTCCCATTTTGTCTTTTGACCGGGACATGTTGCTCCCATTTTGTCTTTTGACCGGGACATGTTGCTCCCATTTTGTCTTTTGACCGGGACATGTTGCTCCCATTTTGTCTTTTGACCGGGACATGTTGCTCTCATTTTGTCTTTTGACCGGGACATGTTGCTCCCATTTTGTCTTTTGACCGGGACATGTTGCTCTCATTTTGTCTTTTGACCGGTTCATGTTCCTGTTAATTGGTGTGGAGCTCACATGTTTTTCTGTTTCTTATCTCTTGATCACAACACCAACACTCTATCACTACGAACTGAACACACCACAGAAGCACCATCACTATAGAAAGGAGAGGGGAAGGGAGGAGTAACGTGAGTGAAAGAGAAGTTAAATCTGTCTTGGAGAAGCAGTGTAAAACCATTTACTCTGGGAGAGGAGCACAGTGGGTTGCTGGTCCTGTTAAAGGATATTTTCTCCACCTATGCTAGTGGCTTTCTGTAGCGCCAAAATAAACACTACATCTAGGGTCTGAGATGGAGGAGGAGAGGAAACTTTTATAGCAGAGCATTTTGTACACGTCCGAATAATTTAAATATATATTCTGGATGTTTCACCAATTCACCTTTATGATCTGATACAAAAATGAGTGTAAGATCCTTTCAAATATTTAAGTAGTGTGTACCGTGTGTTTGTGTATGTGTGCTCCCTTAAAACCGGAGGCCTATACCACTAAGCCGGATTTGGGGTTAGCGAGGTAACTTCATGTTTAACCTGGGGTAATCTATACCACAATGATGGGTCACTTTTTACCAGGTAAATCACCATGGTAACTTATGCTGCTCACCTAACATGCTCCGGAGCCGGTTATGTTCCAGATTAGAGATTATGATTTATAAAAGACCCGCCTACTCATCAATCAGTTCTCTTAGAAAATGCAATCAAAGGGCCTTTCTCAAACCACCCCCTATACCCTCTTCCTACCCACTTCCACTCCATTTTAAGTGCCATCTCAGAACAATGAAATGTAAACCCGCCAATGGCTTAAATGTGCTGAATAAGAATAAAGAGTTTTTGTCACGTTTGTTCTGCTGATATGCTTTGGGGGCTTTTATTTTATTGTTATTCTTTAAGCAAAAAATAGACAGAAAATATTTACAATTTTTAATCATACCAAGGTCACTAATTATATCACTATTGATCGAAAATATTTTAAGGGGGGTGTATCCCCGCCAGCCCCGGAGATGGATATTTACTGAACAGTGCCTTTCTTTTATAAACGTGTTGATCTCTCATCTCAAAAATGTACCTGCTACGGAGCAGCATAAGTTACTGTGGTGATCTAAAAAGTTAGCCTAGGGTTAAACCTGGTGTTTTTCAGAATAACCTATTGAGGACCCCCTCCAGTGAAAATCTAGTTTGTAACGTTGTTAACATGTCCTTGTGGTGTTTTTCATGTGCTACAAGATATATCAGGAGCATATTCAAATAGAGGGGGGCGGGGCGACTCAGATTCAGGAATTTTTTATGAGGCATAAGGAGAAGATTACATTTTTAGGACGTTAACAAGGTAATTGAACATATTTTGCGGAAAAAACATAACAAATATGATTTATATGTATAAGCAGAATATTTTTAAATGTTTTAAATCCCCCTCCAGTCATTTTATAAGATTTGGGGACAGAAATTTCTTCCTGTGAGAAACTCTTACTCAATGATCTCCACCTGTTTCCACTTTCCAACCAATAGTTGCTAGCCCTAATCAGAAATATGAACACAACCAGGGCAGGGCCAATGAGAGCAGCTGACTGGCCTGGAGACCATGACTATTAATGAGCTTTTCCACAGAAGCGTATGCAGCCCTCCGATAGTGTGAGAAAATTGTTCTGACTGAGTTGTCTGAAGTGATTTCACTGCACAGTGTCTGGGGCTGTAAATAGCCAAGGAGGAGAGAGAATGGTGTGCCACAGGAATACTGATGTCCCTATGCTGATGCATGCCTCCAGGGACTGTTTTATAGAGCTGCTAATGAAAGGATGCTGATGTGAGTCCCTACATTACTACTGACCTCAGTTTGAAAACACACTAACATACAAACAACATATTACTGATGAGCTCTCCCTCTGCTCTTATAATGCAGGCTGTTTTGAGTCTTCAGAACCTTCCTACCACACACACACACAAACACACACACACACACACACACACACACACACACACACACACACACACAGTTTTCCTGTCCAATAGAAAGATAATCTCTATGGGCTCCTGGTATTCCTGTTTTATTAAGTACTGTCAGTTCTACATTGATATATGGATCATACTCTATCTCAAGCCAGACTATTTGTGTGTGTGTGTGTGTGTGTGTGTGTGTGTGAGAGAGAGAGAGTGAGAGTGACAGAGAGAGAGCGAAAGCAAGAAAGCAGAAAGAAAGAAATAGAGAAAGAAAGAAAGAGTCTCAACCCAGCACACGTCCTCTCTGAAGTGTATATGTCAGCGCCTAACTGCTCAACTGATGGTCAATGCATATATCCACTAAATTAGGGTCATACTATTTAAAGTGTTTGGCGCTCAGGTATGTGCATTGTGTGTTTATGTGTGTGTGTGTGTGTGTGTGTGTGTGTGTGTGTGTGTGTGTGTGTGTGTGTGTGTGTGTGTGTGTGTGTGTGTGTGTGTGTGTGTGTGTGTGTGTGTGTGTGTATGGGTGGGTAGTGACAGGGTTAGAGGTAGCAGCATTTCCTTCTTATCTCCGCACTCTGGATCATTGGATCATCCTGGACTACATCCCATAGCCAGATAAAAGTGAGGGGAAGCGTTCATCCTGAAAAACTCAAATTCAGTTTTCATCAGTGAGTAATCAGGGTCTGGAATAACAAAAGTGTTCCAAAATGTTCAATCTTTTGAAAAGACAGACATGGTTTTTACACAAGAAAAAGCATGGAATATTGCAAAAAGAGCGTATAAAGTCTGAACAGAGACAAGAGAGCTGATGTTTGAGCTGCCAGACCTGAAGAGATAACGGTCCAAAGAAGACGTGTCAGTGATTACAAAGCAAAGGTCACAGTAGGGAAGAAACAGCTCAGCTATCTTCAATACCTTATTTATTTCTGTGTGTGTGTGTGTGTGTGTGTGTGTGTGTGTGTGTGTGTGTGTGTGTGTGTGTGTCGAATGTACTGTAAGTGGTGTCTAACCAATGTCCGTGCTGAATTAAGAGGAATAAAAAACTAAAAAACACAACTTGCGCCTGAGCTATACTTGAAAGACATGATGCTGCCATTCAGCCAAGTGATCACAGGACCTTTTAATGTGTTTTCAAATCACAGACACTAATTGGCTAATAATAACCTAATTAACCTATCAACATGTCACACTAATGTAAACACAGCTTTTGTCCATCAACAACTATGTTTTACACACTGAATCATTTATAAATATAACAATTCTCAACTACTTCTAAAATGTTTTGAATGAAATATGTTGCTAAGTAGCATGCTTATTTCCGTGACTTTGTGATGTTTAAGATGTGGATATTACTGTTGTTAAGGTTTTCATATTTTCATACCTCACCAATACGGTGGCTCAGTGGTTTGCAATGATGCCTCACAGCAAGAAGGCCCTGGGTTGTATGGGTTTCCGCCAGGTGCTCCAGTTTCCTCCCACCACCATAAAAACATGTTAGGGCTAATGCTCCCGTCAGTGCCCTGACCGAGGCACTGGCATAGAAGTGGAGTTGGTCAGTTTCCCCCTACAGGGCCAGGTCACCACTGCAAAAGAGCACTCATTCTCAGTTGGACTTACCTGGTTAAAACACAGTAAAAAAAAACTATAAAACATGAAGTTAACTTTACTTCTAGACTAAGACCATCTTTGATGCTGACAGGATTATGAGTTGTTGATGATTAAGAGTAAGGTTAAGCTTAAGGTAGCATGGTGGCTCAGTGGTTAGCACTGGTGCCTCACAGCAAGAAGGTCCTGGGTTCAAACCGTACCTGACTCAATGGCCTTTCTGTGTGGAGTTTGCATGTTGTTCCCTTGTTTGTGTGGGTTTCCTCCCACCATCAAAAATCATGTTCCATTCTCCATGCCCTGACCAGTCACTGCTAATTCACCTGGAGTCGGTCTACATGTCCTATGTTTGTGCTGCCGTGGTATCACTCAGACTGAGTGTCGTGTTTGATAGCTGTCGTTCAATTCGTTGTTCGTTCTGTGTAATTAATTGGCGACCAATTTGTGTAAAGTGCTTTGTCTCGAGAAAAGCGCTATAAATAAAATGAATAATTAAATAAATGAGATAGGGATGGTGCCACGTGTGTGCATCCATGTGAATGGGACTGTCCTTTCAGAGTGTGTGAGGGTGAGCAGCGATAAGGACAGGAAAGAGGAGAGCATTATGGCAGCTAAAAGGCCCTCTGTGATTCTGCTCTCTCTCTGCGATCGTTACTTAGGCATGCCAGCTGAATCTTTGTCGTGTGTGTGTGTGTGTGTGTGTGTGTGTGTGTGTGTGTGTTTGCATTAAACATGGGGCGGGCCCATAACATCTTCCAGGCCCTTTTACTGCAATTGTTTGCCCCAGTTATGTCAACGCTCCAAGCAACAGTCATGCAGACTATGATGATCAATGTGTGTGTGCATATACTGTATGTGTTTCTTTGTTAGGTTTATAGTAGATATATATATATTTGTGTCTCTCAGTGTGTGAAAGCTGCTTTGCGTTCTGCGTGTGTGAATCCTGATAGTGTTTACTTAGGGCTTCTAAGTGTAGCCCAGAGCCCTTGGCCTCCACAGTGTGTCAACTAGATTGCTATCCGTTGCAAGAGACTGTTACAGTATCTCCAAAATGAAACCTAGCTCCCAAATACTGAAGGTCAGCTGATATCCACATAATGATAACCTTTTATAAGGGCTTTACCTACTTAACAAGTGTGGTTGTGAGTGCTACAGTAAATAACATCAGCAAAACGTTCACTAGAAAAATATAGTGTTTCTGATTTTGCTCCAGGTTGCATGCGAGATGTGCTGTCTGCAGGGCTCCCACACCTTCTCCATCCATCTATCCATTTTCCGCCGCTTATCCGGGGCCGGGTCGCGGTGGCAGCAGGC
>JAPMUY010003966.1:0-28817 GCA_026901105.3 Galaxias olidus | reverse complement strand
AAAACTACAATGCACATTGTACTCCCTTTATGCTGTATTTACTATGAACCTCTTCTGATTTTTACTAGATTGAACTCGCCATGGATAAGCTGAGGGATGACATGGACAGACAGAGAATAGAGGCGGTCCTTAAAGCAAAGCAGGACAAAGATGAAGAGATGGAGGTTCTTCATACAAACATGGAGAAGAAACTGAAGACCGAGATCACAAGAATGAAGGGGGAGCATGAGAGGACCATGACAATGGAAGTGGATATCCTAAGGAGTCAAATAGAGAAACTGCAAAGGGAGGCGGAGGTGAAAAATGTGGAGTTCCTGAAGGCCAAACAGGACATGAAGGAGGAACACAACAAGAACATCCAAATGGTGAAGGAGCAAGAGAGGAAGGCCCGGGAGAAAAGTGCAGTGGAATTCCAAAGGCTTGCTAAAAGAGTGAGAAAGAAAAAGAGAAGGAAGTGACCCGGAACAGAAAGCAGAAACTGAAGCTACAGAGGTCATCTCACCAAACTGAGAGCCCACCTGCTATTTTATAAGATGAAAAGATTGCTAAAGCGTATCACGCTTCTGGGAAACACCAGAAAATGACATCCACACGAGGAAGGATGGAAGGTAGGCTGAACTGGACTAAAAACCAGAATGCTCAGAGAAACCCTTTCACAGTGTCATCTCAAGCAGAGAGAACTGGTGTGGCTCGGTTAAATGTCCATCATGGTTGGGGTGAATATCTCAGCTAGTCATGTTGACATGTGAATTGATAAGACACAACTCAAAGAATTGGTGCTGGATCCCAACTAGAACAACACTCAAAATAAAATTTCCATTGTGACAATATTATAAATTATATTTAGTTATGTGTACTGAACAATAACTGTAACCTCCTCTGTCCTTCAGCTGTTTAACTTCCTCAACAAGAACAGCAGCAAACAGAAGGATGAAGAGGACTGCTGGGTGACTCTACTAGTAAAGACCATTTCACACACACCACACCCAGACACTCCGCTTCCAGACACACTAACAGTAGCTGTCTCTCAGACTTCCATGTTTACTCTCCTAGAAGCAATAAATTACACCTCCCTAAATAAAATATGGTTGGATAATTAATCTGGGACTGAATATTATTAATAATTCTATAATCACATCCTTGTTGACTATCAGTCAGAAAAAATATCTTCATTGCTTTATAAAGTTATTTATAGACAAAAAAACTCTACATGGTGTAATTTCTGTTTTCATTTACTTACCTGATTTAATTGTTTGGTTTGTGTGTTCAAAAACCCTCAGATGGCAATGTTGCAACACTAACAGTAGCTGTCTCTCAGACTTCCATGTTTTTCGACTCTCCGGGTGGCAAACAATAAATTACACCTCCATGCATGTTATATAAAATATGGTTGGTGTGGGGATAATTAATCTGGGACTGAAAGAGCAATATTATTAATAGATTCTTGTATAATCACATCCTTGTTGACTAGCTCAGTCTTTTTTGATTCTGTTTGTCTGCAGAGGTGTACCTGGTACCAGAGCACCCTACTTTCTCTGCTTGGTTTTGGACACTGATAACTTGGTGGTGTCATTGCTTTAGAACATCACTTTTACATGAAGGCATTATACTTGTTGATAAAATGCTCAGGGGGCGGTAACCCTCGAACATCCTGGTGGACACCGGTGGTCATCCGATTGAAGAGAGGCCTTCCGGGACATGCTGTCCCGGGCGACTCCGGAGGCAGTTGTACTTAGGAGTTCGGAGAAACCATGAACATAAATTAAAGCTGATTTTTCTACATGTGTCAGTGACAGGTATTTTCAATCTCCCTGGCGGATCACTGAGGTAGTCAAACAACTCCCTGGCAAAGCCCCAGGGGTTGATGAGATCCGCCCAGAAATTGAAGGCATCATGGGACATTTTCATTTACAACATTGTTACAGACCGGGGTGGTGTTATCTGATTTAATTGTATGGTTTGTGTGTTCAGGTTCCTTTGACGTATCATCATTCCACCTGTGGCTTCGTATCGTTCTCTTCCTGGTTCTGACCTGCGTTGTCATAGCAGCCATGGTGACCACCAGGAAGAGGGGCCGTGGAACAGACAGACCAGAGCCGTCTTTCCCAACGCCTCTGAGCCAGACGCCCCACAGCAGGTGA
Organism: Galaxias olidus; assembly: GCA_026901105.3. Classification (NCBI taxonomy): domain Eukaryota; kingdom Metazoa; phylum Chordata; class Actinopteri; order Galaxiiformes; family Galaxiidae; genus Galaxias; species Galaxias olidus. The sequence goes on along the minus strand of JAPMUY010003966.1, from coordinate 26,676 downwards.
GGATATAGATTGGATTTGATCCTTGATTTATTTTATATCTAGTTTATCTTAATATAATAATAATAATAATAATAATAATAATAATAATAATATAATCGTTACGGCCCTCAGCAGGTCAGTATATCTAGGGGGGTCTTAGATTTCATTACCAGTAACAGTAACTGTATGTACACACACACACACACACACACACACACACTCACACACACACACACACACACACACACACAGACACACACACACACACACACACACACACACACAGACTCATCCTCTCTCTATTCCACACACTTCACGCGCCGGCCTCAGGACAGAACTCCAGGTTCTAGAAGGATGACCCGGCCACAGGAATACACCTTCCTCATCACTTCATGTGTATTCATCCTCTTCCTCTCTAAAACCTTTTCCGTGACGACACCTCTCTGTGCTGTGAAGCTAGTGCTGTACTCACAAAACCATGATCAAAGCACAGATTAAATTCAATGTTATGGTCCATGCTTTGGTCTGAGCATTCCGTTTTAGTGTGTAAGCAATCGTAAAAAAACAATAATAATCATTAACATTTACTTCTGCTCATTTTTTTTACATCTATTCTGTTGTATTGATTTGTTGTTGCCTTTTTGATTGATTCTTGTTTTAATAATGTAAAGCACTTTAAGCTTCATTTTATGTATGAAAGATAAAGTTTATTATAATTATAACTTCCTGTATTGTCTTCTCTACAAAATAACCCAGGAAAACTCACACTCTGTATGCCACAGGTAGTTACGGATCTATGATTGAAATTTAAATATAAGTAGCCTGTAAAACTAATATCAGACTGCACCTACAATGAAATTACACAGGTGAAACAAATTGAGATGTTGCTTTTTCCATTAAAACGTGTGCAGGGTCATGTTAATCAAAAGTGAAGGAAATGTTGCTGTTTTTGGGCTACAAATTAAACAGTTTCACATACTTAGGGGGGATCATTTTCTTGATCTCTTTCACTATACTGTCTATGAACTTTAAACCTGACCTGTAAAACGGTAAAGTCAGATGCTCAAATTCTCTAAATATACTTTCGATTATTTTTTCGAAGGGTTCAATCTGCTGACGGTTGTCCTGCATTATTTTGTCAGTGAGATGTAGAAACGGTTTCAATCCTTTCCAAATGTAATGCTCTATCTCATCCGCGATCTTCTCAGCCACATCAACGGCCTTCTCAGCCAAAGGCAGGAGCTGGTCACCGATGTCCTCAATGTAAAGCCTGTGGTCGTAGAAATACTTTTAGATTACATTCTAGTTTTCACTAGTCAACACTGACAGTAAAACTGAATGAATAATGAGAGTACATATCTCTTGACTTTAAAGTCCTATTGTAATGATGTGTTCATAATGAATTGTTTGAGGTTCTACTTACTGGGTCTGTTGAGTAAACTTGTGGGCTTTCACCTTTAGGAAGACATCTTGGACGGGTCTGGTCATGTCCTGGAACACCTTGTTGATGTCTTCCTCAGAGAAAACCGCTCGCTTCAACTCAGACTTAGACTCAGTGCCTGTTCAACACAGAGACACACAATGTTAGGTTATTATTCAGCCAAATACACAGATTAGGTGAAGATACTGAGAGTATAAATGATGTTTTTATTTTACCATGGGTGTAGGTAAACACAATGAGAAGGGTGGCAATGAGTGAGAGTTTCATGTTTGCAGATGTCCAAGTTGTAACTAAAGAATGAGAAACAATCAGTTTAACAATATTGATAAAATCGCTGAAATGTCCTAAACACAATTTTACTTCATCTCCACACTATCGTTACAGTCATATTATACATGGGCCTGTTCTATTGACATTTATATTTCAGTCTAAATACAGAACTATATTAATACACAAATTGTGAATCACAACATGAAACGTACCTTCTATCGGAAGACTCCTGCACTGACTGTCCCTGCTGTCGAGAGGTTTGATAGATAAAATAAAATAAAGTTTACTTTTGCAGATAAGGATTTGTCCTTGAGTGTGATAGGTTAGTTGTGTGTGGTTTGATCTCTGATTCTAGCCAATAACAAGAGAAATACAAAGTCCAGGGTTGTGCTTTGTTGGCTGCCTTTTCACCATGATATTGTAGGACAAGAGACCTGGCTCTCTTCAGTTAACAGCATTAACATATATTGATTTTATATTTACTGTAACTTGTATTGCTGGCTTAACCAAAAATAATAATAATTAATTGTTATTATTTAGTTTTTAGCACTTTTCTCAAGACCCAAAGCTCTTTATACAAATTGGTTGGCAATGAATTACACAGAAAAAACAACGAATGGACTGACAGCTCGCAAACACAACACTCAGTCTGAGTGATACCACGGCAGCCAATTTGTGCCAGACTTGCTCACCCAACATATTACGACAGACTTCCTCACACACATAGGACACACAGACCGACTCCAGGTGAATTGGCAGTGACTGGTCAGGGCACTGGTAGGAAGATGGAGTGAGTGCTTCTTTGGGTCGGCGGGAAGTTTTAGCCATTTCATACGTACGGACTACAACATGGAACATCTTTATTTTAAAAAGGTAAACTCTTACTGAGAGAGAGAGAGAGAGAGAGAGAGAGAGAGAGAGAGAGAGAGAGAGAGAGAGAGAGAGAGAGAGAGACAGAGAGAGAGAGAGAGAGAGAGAGAGAGATTTTTTTACAAAGTCACATTTTATCTTGACGTGACATTTATGACCTGTCTGTGAACGTATATGTGTAGGGGAACATGTACTGCCTGTGAACAAATGTGTAGGGGAACATGTATGACCTGTCTGTGAACATACGTGTAGGGGAACATGTATGACCTGTCTGTGAACATATGTGTAGGGGAACATGTATGACCTGTCTGTGAACATATGTGTAGGGGAACATGTACTGTATGTGAACATATGTGTAGGGGAACATGTATGTGAATGTGTCACAGGTTCCAGAGAAGCAACTGAACATAACACCAGTGGGGAACAGAAGTGCATATTTGATAACATTTTAAAGATAAATACAGTATGTTTATCCACAAACATCCTAAATTTAATTTAGCAATTTCAGATTACATCATCGTTTCTATCATCTCCCATACCAACTCTCCTCCTCAGGTGTCAGAGGAGAACCTCTTTATCTCTATCACAGAGTAGGAGATTTTCTCCTAGACTCAGACCCACATTTACCTTCATCAGTTAATTATTGATTAAGAGTCACTCCTATCAGTTAATTATTGATTGAGTCACTCCTATCAGTTAGTTACTGATTGAGTCACTCCTATCAGTTAGTTATTGATTAAGTCACTCCTATCAGTTAGTTATTGATTGAGTCACTCCTATCAGTTAGTTATTGATTATGTCACTCCTATCAGTTAGTTATTGATTGAGTCACTCCTATCAGTTAGTTATTGATGCCTTTAGAGTCAATCCTATCAGTTAGTTATTGATTAAGAGTCACTCCTCTCAGTAGGTTATTGATTGAGTCACTCCTATCAGTTAGCTATTGATTGAGTCACTCCTATCAGTTAGTTACTGATTGAGTCACTCCTATCAGTTAGTTATTGATTGAGTCACTCCTATCAGTTAGTTACTGATTGAGTCACTCCTATCAGTTAGTTATTGATTGAGTCACTCCTATCAGTTAGTTACTGATTGAGTCACTCATATCAGTTAGTTATTGATTGAGTCACTCCTATCAGTTAGCTACTGATTGAGTCACTCCTATCAGTTAGCTATTGATTGAGTCACTCCTATCAGTTAGTTATTGATTGAGTCACTCCTGTCAGTTAGTTATTGATTGAGTCACTCCTATCAGTTAGTTACTGATTGAGTCACTCCTATCAGTTAGTTATTGATTGAGTCACTCCTATCAGTTAGTTACTGATTGAGTCACTCATATCAGTTAGTTATTGATTGAGTCAGAGAGATCAGAGAGAGAGAGAGATTAGCTACTTTTTGAGTCACTCCTATCAGTTAGCTATTGATTGAGTCACTCCTATCAGTTAGTTATTGATTGAGTCACTCCTATCAGTTAGTTATTGATTGAGTCACTCCTGTCAGTTAGTTATTGATTGAGTCACTCCTATCAGTTAGTTATTGATTGAGTCACTCCTATCAGTTAGTTATTGATGCCTTTAAAGTCAGTCCTATCAGTTAGCTATTGATTAAGAGTCACTCCTCTCAGTTAGTTATTGATTGAGTCACTCCTATCAGTTAGTTATTGATTGAGTCACTCCTGTCAGTTATTGATTGAGTCACTCCTGTCAGTTAGCTATTGATTGAGTCACTCCTATCAGTTAGTTATTGATTGAGTCACTCCTATCAGTTAGCTATTGATTGAGTCACTCCTATCAGTTAGTTATTGATTGAGTCACTCCTATCAGTTAGTTATTGATTGAGTCACTCCTATCAGTTAGCTATTGATTGAGTCACTCCTATCAGTTAGTTATTGATTGAGTCACTCCTGTCAGTTAGCTATTGATTAAGAGTCACTCCTCTCAGTTAGTTATTGATGCCTTTAAAGTCAGTCCTATCAGTTAGCTATTGATTAAGAGTCACTCCTCTCAGTTAGTTATTGATGCCTTTAAAGTCAGTCCTATCAGTTAGCTATTGATTAAGAGTCACTCCTCTCAGTTAGTTATTGATTGAGTCACTCCTATCAGTTAGTTATTGATTGAGTCACTCCTGTCAGTTATTGATTGAGTCACTCCTGTCAGTTAGCTATTGATTGAGTCACTCCTATCAGTTAGTTATTGATTGAGTCACTCCTATCAGTTAGTTATTGATTGAGTCACTCCTATCAGTTAGTTATTGATTGAGTCACTCCTATCAGTTAGTTATTGATTGAGTCACTCCTGTCAGTTAGTTATTGATGCATTAGCATCACTCCTTGGGCTGTTCCCTCCCAGAGCTGCTCCTCCTGATAGTTCCAGTAGGGGGTGCTGTGGTGCTACCAGGCCTGTTTGCCACTCTCATCCTCCTCCGCACGTGGAAAATTGGAAAACTCTCTTCATGTTTTTACATGAATTTTAACAGGTAATAACAAATCTTAAGAAGTTGCGTGTGTGTGTGTTAATGTGCTAACAATATTATTGTTGTTTAATTGTCCATGGTTTAAATTACTTAAGTATGCTTAGTAGGCTATCCAAACACAGCCCAAGTGTGAAATACACAATGACGTTAAGTAAATTGACTGGCCATCTTGGCAGAAAATATGATTTTGTCAGTAGTTTGACAAAAGTTTGTCAGATTAGATTTTTTTAGTTAATTATCACATTTTTATTTGTAAATGTTAGCTAGTGTAAACACAAAGGCTTAGCCGTTTTCAGATTGTTAATGCTACTTTGAGGAAGAAAATTCTAAATTCGTCTTTTTTTATTGTGACTTCAAACCAAACGATTGCACTCTGAATTTAATGTTTTATATAAATGTGTCTTTGTCGTACCAACTATGATTGCTGCCTCTGCTGCCCGTGTCTGGCTATTGAGCTGAGCAGTCACTTTGTTAGAAACTTAATAAACATAATCCTAACTATCGTAGCAGATTTGTCTGCCTAACATAAATTCATAACTTGCATACATTTAACGATTAGGCTTCATACTAGTTGGGATTCATGCCTGGTGATAAATATGAGTTGACGGGGGATGAGGACCTGAGCAACCATTCTCATTGTGACATATTTAGTTTTACTTTTGTGAATGGTTGCCTATTGCTTTTTTAATTCCAACCTTGGTAATAAAGTACGTTGATATATTTATCCACCTTGCCAACGTTTATGTACGCTATGAAACAACATGGTGACAACGCACGGGCGAAGTAGATGCGCTTTTTGTAGGCCATAGTTAATCTTGGAGACATTGTAGTTTCTCAGCAACGCGATTGTATTTTCCTAAGTCCTTTTGAATTCTCCTTCACATCTGTCCTTAACCTCGTGACGTTTTCCCTCGGGGTTAACGAAAAGTACAAGGTGAAAGTCATTAGGAAGTATTTTATTGGACAATTCGGATCCAGCCCTTGTTGAACGCATTAAATACTTTCACTTTCGAATGATCTTCGACGACGCCATTATTCGAGCGTTGCAAAACAAAAAAGTCAGTTAATAACTGGATTGTCAGCGCTTTTTTTTAGCTATCTCGGATACATTTTCAGTATAGGCCTACAGTAGAAAATACGAGTATAGCCTTCTTCGATGATGATATAGTTGAATTGAAAAGCAGTGAAATAAGTTCACTATTTTATTTGTAAGTATGTTTACCTGTTTTTCCCAGTTAGCCTTTGTTTAAAAAATGACAGACACAACATAAATGCTTATAATTCGACCACTGTAGCCTACCATAACAGCTGTTGTAGTGTATGTTTTCATCAACTTTCTTTCTGGTATTTATGAAAGACAGGTTTTTCACTTCTATGCGGGATTTAGGGACTGTAGGCCTCATTGACCTGATAAAAGTAGGTCAAATAATCGATCGTTTTGAATATTGTGCATGCCAGAGTTAACAATGTGCTATAATAAGATGTGTCGAAGTTTAGTAGGTACAGGAACAGCTGTGGCTTTTTTACTAAACAGAGCACAGAGACTTACTACTTTTTATACCTTAACACTTTACAGCTACTTTACAGTAGCAATTACAATATGAGTAACACTAATATAAATATTTAGGTTCCCAATCAGTCACCCAAATATCAACACAGAGTGCTCATTCTAATGTTTGACAACATATGGTCTGCCCAATGATTGGAAATATGTCACCAACATTGCTTTGTCTATTCCAGAAGTTGTCTGTATATCGCACCACACCCTGTCATATGATCTTTTTCATTTATTTGTCTAGGAGTCAAGATTCCACCATGAGTCTGTCTGGGGAGAGAAAAGAGGGGGGCCCCACCTCTAAAACCAGTCTGTCTGGAGAGAGAAAGGAGGGATGCCCTGCCTCTAAAACCAGTCTGTCTGGGGAGAGAGAGGAGGAGGGCCCTGCTTCTGAAACCAGTTTGTCTGGGGAGAGAGAGGAGGAATGCCCTGCTTCTAAAACCAGTCTGTCTGGGGAACATGACAGCCAGACCAAAGCTAAAAGGTAAGGTGAGGATCTCTAACTGTCTAGTACTGTTCTCCATCTCAGAGCTCAGGAGTGATATCATGACATCACCATTAGTCAGAGTAAAATGTCTGTCTGTGTTGTGTTGAAGTGCACTCCAGCAGGAGAGCCCAGACTCCCCTGTACCCAGCTGTGTCTCCATGAAGAGTGACCGGTCAATGCATCATCCTGTACACTTCAGAGATGACTATCTACTGATGAGAGGTCGGCATTTTAAATTATTTAGCTTAATGATTAATGATGTTGTCTTTCAAACATTTAAGTTTACTAATGAACAGGATATAATTATCAGCACTAGTGATTCCCCTGTGTTTCTACCAGGGTCGAGAGCCCAGACTCCCCTGTACCCAGCTGTGTCTCCATGAAGAGTGACCGGTCTATGCATCATCCTGTACACTTCAGAGATGGACTCCACTCTACTGATGAGAGGTTAGTGTTTTATATTATTTAGCTTAAAGCAATAATTCAGCCTTTTTAAAATTTTTTGGTTTTCCTCAAATACCAATGTTGTATCTTACACTTAGTATTGTAATTACATTAGCGTTTTGCAATCAAACAGTTCGGAAAATGACTCGTAATATATATTGCGTAATAGTGTCATTTACTGAAGTTTTTGAAACTACAGCCGTTTCCAGCCAGGGAGAGGGCCTTTTCTGGCTATGGGTTTGGTTTGTGCAATGAGCTGTGGGCTTTGTGGTGTACAGTGAATTAACCATTTAAATGCTGGTGGTTCAAAAAATATGGGAATGTCACTTCCGTTGATACTACTTCCCAAACAGCAATATGTATTTAACAGGTGAGCGAGCAATCCCTTTAATGATGATTGATACTTTCTTGCAAACGTTTAACATTTACTAAAAAACCGGACATAATTATGGACACTTGTGGTCCACCTGTGTTTCTACCAGGGTCGAGAGACCAGACTCCCCTGTACCCAGCTGTGTCTCCATGAAGAGTGACCGGTCAATGCATCATCCTGTACACTTCAGAGATGGACTCCACTCTACTGATGAGAGGTCGGCATTTTAAATTATTTAGCTTAATGATTAATGATGTTGTCTTTCAAACATTTAAGTTTACTAATGAACGGGATATAATTATCAGCACTAGTGATTCCCCTGTGTTTCTACCAGGGTCGAGAGCCCAGACTCCCCTGTACCCAGCTGTGTCTCCATGAAGAGTGACCGGTCAATGCATCATCCTGTACACTTCAGAGATGGACTCCACTCTACTGATGAGAGGTCAGTGTTTTGTAAAGCATATATTCATGGATTATTTCAAGTTAAGATGTTTTTATTTTCTTACTGTTTATTTTCTCCGCCCTTCACACGCGGTAAATTATGTACATTTAAATTGTAAAGTATTACTTGTTTGGTAAAAAGTGTTTATGCCGTTATTTAGTCTAGACAGCAAATAGGAATTACTCATAAAGAAAGACAGATTGTACTTAGTTTATAAGGCATAACTCATTACACAATATGAACAGAAAAATATATTCCTCATATCCACTCTACTGCTCAGATGTCAGTGTTTAAAGGATGTAGTTTAATGATAAGAAATGTATGTTTTTAAGATGTATACAACTCCACTGATCAGAGGACAGTGTTCAAATTAAACATTTGATTTAAACAGTCTCACATGACTGTTTCTGTGTTTAATGATGATAATAACCTTCGTGTTTTGTTCGCAGAGAACACCAGGAGAGAGAAAAGGAAAGACGAAAAGAAGTTTCCAGTGGTCAGTCTTGCCAGGCTCATCAAACAGACCTGGCCTCCATATTCACGGTGGGACTCATGTACATCAACACTGTTTAAACTACACAACATCAACTGTCACATAAATATAGTGGGTTTACAGTCAATTTTGACGATTATTAACCAAAATATTTCAAATAAAATTAAGTTGTCATTTTAGATTTCTAAAAAGGTAAACAAACTTGCTTTAGTTATTCATCAGTCCGTTAAGGTCACCATCAAGATGTTCTGGAACAACTCTTTCATAAGAATCAGTTTTTGTAGTAGATTTAACATTTAAAAAGATATATCACAATGTAATTTTTTTTAAATCTGAATGTTGTTCGGTCATGGTGAATGCTAGTTCAGGACCAAAATTAGAAACACACACTGCTACCAGATTCAGACAGGGCTTCATGACAGTGAACAGTGAAATTACAAACTAGCAAAGAGCTCAGTATAAAAAGACATGGTTAACCCCAAAATGTATTTAAAAATCCTAATATTAAATGTCAAAATCATTCATCTCAAAATCATTATTTCATTTTGAATCCACAATGATGGAGTTCCGATTCACGTTAAATAAACATCTGGCTGATCCATATTTTTCATGTGTGTGTGTTTGTGTGTGTGTGTTGCTGTACTTCATATGGGACTGCTTCATGTCTTCATTCCTGACTTCTGTTTTCTCACCTCTAATTATTAAGCTTACTTTTCCTTAATTTTCCCAGCTGCTTGAAGAGACTATGGTGACTTTTGTGAAAAAGGAGCTGAGGAAGTTTCAGAAGATTCTGAGTTCAGATTACCCAGAGTGCTTAGAGAGTCAGAGGGAGGAGGAGGAGCAGCGGAGCAGTGCCAGAGAGGGAGCTCTGAAGATCACACTGCACTTCCTGAGGAACATGAAGCAGCAGGAGCTGGCTGATACTCTGGAGAACAGTAAGGGGCTCTGCTTTTATTCTGTCAAACTGTACTGTACATGAGGAGAGTTAGAGCTGTCTGTCATACTTTACTATATTAACCAGCCAATAGCGAATTAGGGAGGGCGGAGTCTGTATTGTTTTGAATAATTTTACCAACTGATTCCTAAATATTCTGATCTGAACTACAACGGAACACAAACCCAACAGACGTTTTTTATTGATCTGATAGTATGAAAAGGTAGATCTATTACAGGCCTTGAATGAAGATGACTGTCAATAATTGTGAGTGCATGAAACTTCATCATCATCATCATCATCTTCATCCACTTTGTCCGGGGTCGGGTCGCGGAGGTAGCAGTTCCAGCAGGGCATCCCAAACTTCCCTTTCCCGGGCCACATTAACCAGCTCTGACTGGGGGATTCCAAGGCGTTCCCAGGCCAGTGTGGAGATATAATCCCTCCACCTGGTCCTAGGTCTGCCCCGCGGCCTCCGCCCAGCTGGACGTACCTGGAACACCTCCCTAGGGAGGCGGCCAGGTGGCATCCTTACTAGATGCCCGAACCACCTCAACTGGCTCCTTTCTACGCAAAGAAGCAGCGGCTCTACTCCGAGTCCCTCACGAGTGGCTGAACCTCTCACCCTATCCCTAAGGGAGATGCCAGCCACCCTCCGGAGGAAACAAATTTCCGCCGCTTGTATCCGCGATCTCGTTCTTTCGGTCATGACCCACCCTTCATGACCATAGGTGAGAGTAGGAATGAAGATAGACCGGTAGATTGAGAGCTTTGCCTTCTGGCTCAGCTCTCTCTTCGTCACAGCGGTGCGATAAAGCGACTGCAACACCGCACCCGCTGCTCCAATTCTCCGGCCCATCTCTCGTTCCATTTTCCCCTCACTCGAGAACAAGACCCCGAGATACTTGAACTCCTTCACTTGGGGTAAAGACTCATTCCCTACTTGGAGTAGACAATCCATCGGTTTCCTGCTGAGAACCATGGCCTCAGATTTGGAGGTGCTGATCCTCATCCCAGCCGCTTGACACTCGGCTGCGAACCGATCCAATGAGTGCTGCAGGTCGCAGACTGATGATGCCATCAGGACCACATCATCTGCAAAAAGCAGTGATGCAATCCTCTGCCCACCAACCCGCAGCCCCCCTCGCCGTGAGATCCTGTCCATGAATACCACAAACAGGATAGGTGACAAAGCGCAGCCTTGGAGGAGGCCAACCCTCACTGGAAACGAGTCTGACTTACTGCCGAGAACCCAGACACAGTTCTCGCTTTGGGAGTACAGAGATTGGATGGCCCTGAGTAGAGACCCCCTCACCCCATACTCTCGCAGCACCTCCCACAGTATCTCCCGGGGAACCCGATCATACGCCTTCTCCAAATCCACAAAACACGTGTAGACCGGATTGGCATACTCCCAGGCCCCCTCAAAGATCCTCGCGAGGGTAAAAAGCTGGTCCGTTGTTCCACGGCCAGGCCGGAAACCGCATTGTTCCTCCTCAATCCGAGGTTCGACTATCGGTCGAACTCTCCTTTCCAGCACCCTGGAGTATACTTTCCCGGGGAGGCTGAGTAATGTGATGCCTCTGTAGTTGGCACACACTCTCCGGTCCCCCTTTTTGAACAGGGGAACCACCACCCCGGTCTGCCACTCCTTAGGTACTGTCCCCGACTTCCATGCAATGTTGATGAGACGTGTCATCCAAGACAGTCCCTCAACACCCAAAGCCTTCAGCATTTCTGGGAGGATCTCAAACCCCTGGGGCTTTGCCAGTGTGGAGTTGTTTGACTACCTCAGTGACCTCCGCCAGGGAGATTGATGCTGATCCCCCATCATCCTCCAGCCCTGTCTCTACTATGTAGGGTGGGTTTGTCGGGTTCAGGAGTTCCTGAAAGTGTTCCTTCCACCTCCCAATCACCTTGTCAGTTGAGGTCAACAACGTCCCATCCTTACTGTATACAGCTTGGATGATTCCCTGCTTTCCCCTCCTGAGGTGTCGGATAGTCTTCCAGAACCGCTTTGGTGCCAGCCGAAAGTCCTTCTCCATGGTTTCTCCGAACTCCTCCCACACCCGCTGCTTTGCTTCTGCCACGGCCGAGGCTGCAGTCCTTCGGGCCTGTCAGTACCTTGCAACTGCCTCCGGAGTCGCCCGGGATAGCATGTCCCGGAAGGCCTCCTTCTTCAATCGGACGGCTCCCCTGACCACCGGTGTCCACCAGGATGTTCGAGGGTTACCGCCCCTTGAGGCACCTAAGATCTTGAGACCACAACTCTCAGACACAGCTTTAGCAATGGAGGCTTTGAACATCGCCCACTCCGGTTCAATGCCCCCAGCCTCCACAGGGATGCCAGAGAAGCCCCGCCGGAGGTGTGAGTTGAAGGCCTCCCGGACCGGGGACTCCTCCAGACGTTCCCAGTTCACCCGCACTACACGCTTGGGCTTACCAGGTCTGTCCAGAGGCTTCCCCCGCCACCTGACCCAACTCACCACCAGATGGTGATCGGTTGACAGCTCCGCCCCCCTCTTCACCCCGAGTGTCCAAAACATATGGCCTCAGGTCCAATGATACGATAACAAAATCGATCATCGACCTTCTGCCTAGGGTGCTCTGGTACCAGGTACACTTATGAGCATCCTTATGTTCGAACATGGTGTTTGTTATGGCCATTCCATGACTAGCACAGAAGTCCAATAACAAGCCACCACTCGGGTTCAGATCGGGGAGGCCATTCCTCCCAATCACGCCTCTCCAAGTGTCTCCATCATTGCCCTCATGTGCGTTGAAGTCCCCCAGCAAGACTACAGAGTCCCCCTCAGGAGCCCCATACAAGGCTCCATCCAGGGTCTCCAAAAAGGTCGAATACTCCGAACTGCTGTTCGGTGCATAGGCACAGACAACAGTCAGAGTTTCCCACCCATGACCCGCAGGCAACCCTCTCGTCCACTGGGGTGAACTCCAACATAGAGGCACTTAGCCGGGGACTTGTGAGTATCCCCACACCAGCCTTGCGCCTCTCACCCTGGGGAGCTCTGGAGAAGAATAGAGTCCAACCCCTATCCAGAAGTGAGGTTCCAGAGCCGAGGCTGTGCGTAGAGGTAACCCCCACCAGATCCAGCTGGTAGCGCTCCACCTCCCGCACAAGCTCCGGCTCCTTCCCTCCCAGAGAGGTGACGTTCCACGTCCCCAAAGCCAGCCTCTGCCACCCGGGTCCGATCCGTCGAAAACCTCTGCCTTCACTGCCACCTTTCTGGCAGCGCACCCGAACCCCCTTGGTTTTCCCGCGGGTGGTGAGCCCACGGGACGGAGAAGAAGAGATGTTGGTGTTGTCCACGTTGCTTTTCGGGCTATGCCCGGCCGGTCTCCGTGGCAAGCCCGGCCACCAGGCGCTCGCTGACGGGTCCTCCTCCTGGGCCTGGCTCCAGAAGGGGACCCCGGGCTTCCTCCGGGCCGGGTATCATCCTCTCTTGTAGTTCTATTCATGAGGGTTTTTTGTTGCACCAAACTTGTTTGTCAATATTGCCTGTCCTGAAACATGATCTCTTATTTCTCTATCTTCCGTTCTTTGTTTATTATTTATTTTCCTTTCCTACTGCCAGCATCAACTAAAAATTTTAAATTATATATTTTTTTGTTGCTGATGGATTTGTGTTTTTTTTTAAGTTTTCTTAGACACTCCTGCTGTGGTGTGCCAGCGTCAGCTAAAATCTAATCTGAAGAAGAAGTTCCAGTGTGTGTTTGAGGGGATTGCTAAAGCAGGAAACCCAACCCTTCTGAATCAGATCTACACAGAGCTCTACATCACAGAGGGAGGGACTGGAGAGGTCAATGATGAACATGAGGTCAGACAGATTGAAACAGCATCCAGGAAACCAGACAGACCAGAAACACAAATCAGAGTCAATGACATATTTAAATGTCCACCTGGACGAGATAAACCAATCAGAACAGTGCTGACAAAAGGAGTGGCTGGCATCGGGAAAACAGTCTCTACACAGAAGTTCACTCTGGACTGGGCTGATGGAAACGCCAACAAGAATATACAGTTCACACTCCCTCTCTCTTTTAGTGAGCTGAATTTGCTAAAAGGGAAAGAATACAGTTTCATGGAACTTCTTTACAAATTCTTTGTGGAAATTAAAGAATTAGCAGCCACAAACATCAATAAATACTCAGTTGTGTTTGTCTTTGATGGTCTGGATGAGTGTCGACTTCCTCTAGACTTCCAGAACAATGAGATCTGGACTGATGTCACAGAGCCAACCTCAGTGGATGTGCTGCTGACAAACCTCATCAAGAGGAATCTGCTTCCCTATGCTCAAATCTGGATAACCACCAGACCTGCTGCAGCCAATCAGATCCCTCCCGACCTTGTTGACATGGTGACAGAGGTGCGAGGGTTCACTGACCCACAGAAGGACAAGTACTTCACAAAGAGATTCAGTGGTAAAGAGAACATGGCCAGCAGAGTCATCTCCCACGTCAAGACATCAAGGAGCCTCCACATCATGTGCCACATCCCAGTCTTCTGTTGCATCACTGCAACAGTTCTCGAGCACATGTTGACCACAGAGCAAGGAGGAGAACTACCCAAGACCTTGACTGAGATGTACATCCACTTCCTGTTGTTTCAGTCCATACAGGGGAATGTCAAGTATCATGGGAGAGCTGGGGCAGATTCACAATGGAATACAGAGAACAGGAAGATAATTCTGTCTCTGGGAAAACTAGCTTTCCATCAGCTGAACCAAGGCAACCTGATTTTCTATGAGTCAGATCTGAAAGAGTATGGCATTGATGTCAGAACAGCCTCAGTGTACTCAGGAGTGTTCACGCAGATCTTTAGAGAGGAGCGTGGGCTGTACAAGAGCCAGAACAAGGTGTTCAGCTTTGTCCACCTGAGCTTTCAGGAGTTTCTGGCTGCTGTCTATGTGGTCCTCTCATTCTTTAACGACAAGCAGAATGTCATGGATGAGCCACCATCACCTTCCAACCAATCTCTACACAGAGTCCACAGGGTAGCAGTGGACAAGGCCTTAAAGAGTGAGAATGGACACTGGGACCTGTTCCTCCGCTTCCTCCTGGGCCTCTCACTGGAGACCAATCAGAGGCTCCTACGGGGTCTGCTGATGCAGACAGGAAGCAGCTCAGAGACCTACGAGGATTCAGCTGAGCACATTAAAATGTTGATGGAGGAGAAAGAGCTTTCTCCAGAGAGGAGCATCAATCTGATTCACTGTCTGAATGAGCTGGGTGACACTTTGTTAGTAAAGAAGGTTCAAGGCTTTCTAACCAGAGGAGGTTATCAACTAGAAGATCTCTCAGCTTCCCAGAGTTCAGCTCTGGTCTTTGTGTTGGTGACTTCAGAAGAGAAGCTAGACGTCTTTGACCTGAAGAAATACTCCAGATCAGAGGAAGGCCTCCTGAAGCTGCTGCCAGTGTTTGAGGCCAAAGTCCCCAGAACACTTCTGTGAGTAAACTTTCAAATGCGTTTAAGTAAAAACGATGTTAAGTAAATTAGCCTATGTAGTATTTGTTTTATTCCAGAATACTAAGTGTGACGCAAAAATATTTGCTAAACTTGATCATGTATATGATTAACACATTCAAATATTATTACACTGAATCCTGTATCAACAATTTTGCTGCACAGATATCTTTTACTATCATAACTATCATCATATAATATTAATGATTTGACCAATACAAACCTGTAAAAATGCTCTTTATATTAAAAAGAGGAAATATTGAGATAGATACACATTCAAAACATTCTTAGTACCCTATTCTTAACAACCCTTTTAAACAGAAAGGGAATGGAATAACTATTATAAGAAAAACAATTAACAATTAAATAAAATGTTGAAGTTGTCAGTCAATGTAGTAGTGACTCAGATTTTGAGACAGAGCCTAAAGGGTTACTGTAGTCAGTCTTTAATTTGGGAATTTTGTTCTGTTATTAGTTTAAATCAATGCTTGATTTATTATTTTAGAACGTTTAATATTATCTCATTATTTCCACACAGGTTGTCAGGTGGTACAGTCACAGAAGAAGGCTTTGCTTCGCTTGCCAAAGCTCTGAGGTCCAACCCCTCCCACTTGAGAGAGCTGGACCTCAGCTACAATCACCCAGAACTTTCAGGAGTGATGCTGCTGTCTGCTTTGCTAGAGGATCCACAATGCAGATTGGAGACATTGAGGTCAATTAAATTCTCCATCAGATGAGAGCCTATGTATTAGTACTAAAGATGTCACAATACCAGAAATGTAGAAGTTGATACCAATACCAGTCAAATGTTTGTCCAGTTAATACAATGGAGCCAGCTTTCAGCATTGTAAATATCACTGTATCAGATGTTACAACAGTGAATCGATCTCTTAAACCATCCAGAACAAAGGACATATTTGGAATGGATGTAGTTATGCTCAAGGATCTCAGTACAACGTTAACAAATCCTATTACCAAAATGATTAACCTCTCGATCACTCAGGGAATGTTTCCAAATGTTTGGAAGCCAGCTGTTGTTGTTCCAATATTTAAAAGTGGAGAGCCCCTATCAACCTGTAATTACAGGCCTATTAGCATCCTTCCTATAGTGTCAAAGATTACTGAGAAACTGGTAGCTGAGCAAATAATTTGCCATCTAAATAATTGCTCCTTTTCTCTGCACCCAATGCAATTTGGCTTTAGGGCAAAACACTCAACTGAGACAGCCAACTGTTTTCTCACTGAAAGAATCAAATCCCAAATGGATAGAGGTGGTGTTGTCGGAGCTGTGTTTCTCGACTTAAAGAAGGCATTTGACACTGTAAATCATTATATACTCATATCTAAGCTATCCAGTTTAAATTTTTCTACACTAACACTGAATTGGATAGAATCGTATTTGCAAAAACGGACACAGTATGTCAGAGTACAGAATCATCATTCTGCTGACCTCCGTCTGTCCACAGGTGTCCCACAAGGATCAATCCTGGGACTATTGTTATTTTCATTATATATCAATGATTTACCCTCTGTTTGTCCTGATACAAACATCCAAATGTATGCGGATGACACTGTGATATATGTACATGGAGGCAGTGTGACACAAGTTGCCAATGAACTCACAAACATCATGGTTCATGTAACAGCTTGGTTGAAGCAATGCTGCTTGCAACTAAATGTATC
This sequence comes from Galaxias olidus, assembly GCA_026901105.3. Classification (NCBI taxonomy): domain Eukaryota; kingdom Metazoa; phylum Chordata; class Actinopteri; order Galaxiiformes; family Galaxiidae; genus Galaxias; species Galaxias olidus. The sequence goes on along the minus strand of JAPMUY010003966.1, from coordinate 9,748 downwards.
TAAAACAGTCTGCATGTTTTTCACAAAAACAAAATGTTCTAGTGTTGAGCCAGATGTTTTTGTATCAGGGGAGAGTCTACCGGTTGTATCACAATACAAGTACCTCAGCGTCATGATAGATGCTAAACTCAATTTTAAGGCTCAGGTGAAAAAGGTCTGTAATTGGGTCAAATTCAGTCTCTCAAACTTCAGGTTCACTAGAGATTACATGTCAACAGAGGCAGCCATAATGTACGTACATGTATTCTATGGCCCTCTCTCACATCACTTACTGTCGAACAACCTGGTCACAGGCCAGTACCACTACACTTAAACTGCTGGAGTCCTTGTATAAACAAACCCTCAAAGTACTTGATAAGAAATCTGTTCTTTCTCATCACTGCCCAATACTTTCTAAACACAACTTGTTGAGCTGGGAGAACACCATTAAACATGTAAATGCTTGTCTCATGTACAAGATTACACATGGTCTCACCTCACCTCCGCTCAGACAGCTTGTCACCATCAGAACAACTGCATATACTAGGGTTAGAAGAGGTGCAGCAAGAGGGGATTGCATTGTCCCGCTCAGGAAAAGTGCGTTCAGTCAATCTGCGTTCTCTGTTAAAGCTGCACTAGAATGGAACTCCATCCCAGCAACAACTAGAGAGCAAGCCACAAACAGTTTATTTAGGACTCATTTAAAGACTTGGTTAGTTAGTACTCAGATCTGACAACACCAAAAATCATTTGCACTACACTTTCCTCGGTCTGTACTGTTGTAACCTGTCGCTATCTTGTTGCTATGTAATATGTATGTTTTTGTTTTCTGTTTTTATTGGCATATCCTGTATTGTGAGCCTTTATGATGCATGTGTTTAATGCTAATTGCATGTGTTTAATGCACAATTTGGAAAAAATGGGCTGCACATTGCCCCAAAACGAACAACCAATGTGACGACTTTTTGCTGGTGTTTGTTCGCTTGCATACATTTTTTTTAATTGCAGCCCCGGTAGCTTCAGTATAGTAGAAAATGAGTACCATACCATTTTGTTTTAATTTTGGCATCAACTTGGTGCCGAAGTATCTGTTCTCGTGACATCCCTCATCAGTACTGTTGTCTAAACGATGTACACTAAAATCTCTGCAGGCTTTCGCGCTGTATGGTCACAGAAGAAGGCTTTGTTTCTCTGGCCTCAGCTCTGAGGTCCAACCCCTCCCACCTGAGAGAGCTGGACCTGAGCTACAATCACCCAGGATATTTGGGAGTTAAACTGCTGTCTGCTCTACTAGGGGATCCACAATTTGCTCTTAAGACACTGATGTGAGTTATACTGTCCTTTAACACAATCTGATGTATCAGTGCTGTAGTCTAAAAATGTATTTTAAATTCTCTGCAGGCTCTCTGATTGTCTAGTCACAAGAGAAGGTTGTGCCTTAGTGGTCTCAGCTGTCAAAGAAAACTTATTCCACCTGAGAGAGCTGGACCTGAGTAACAACGACCTGCAGGATTCAGGTGTCAAACTGCTGTCTGAGGAACTTTGCAGGACAACTTGTAAACTGGAGACACTGAGGTGAGCATTTTTATTGCGTCTGAATAGATCCTTCTTACAGCAAACACATATTTTTCAGTTATAACTTAAGGAGACAAAGAAAATCCCTATGCACGTAACACACTCAAAACTCAAACTCTGCTGGAGTTCATAAATTAATCCTTTCTCAAAAGTCCAAATAACTTTTGGTAACACTTTATAATAACTTTAATTAATAAGAAGTTATTAGATCATCAATACACTATAATTTTATTAGTAAATGTGTGATAATGATCTATAAATTATTTCTTAAAGATTAATAACTAATTTTGTTTAGATTTTTTGGATTGAGAACTTCGCATTGACATGAAGTGCACATTCTTGGTTGGTTCCTTCTGCTTTCGGCATGTTTTTTCCTGTTACTCTGCGTTGATAATTTGTCTAATCAGATGATTATCATCAGCTTCCAATTCATTATTTACTAATGCCTAAATACAGTAACTCATCTTTTAGAAATTATTTATAAATCATCACACATTTACTAATAATGAGATAATAGTTTATTGATGGTCTAATAACTGCCTATTACTGAAAGTTATTATATAAAGTGTTTCCTAGTTTTCTCATTTAGATAAAAATAAAGTTTATTCCTGAACTATTCTGTAACCCTTTTAGTTAAAGTAACTTTTGTTTATCAGTACTGGCTTTTAAATAATTACATTCCCCAAAAAACTATTGACAACCCAATGAACTCCCGATGTTACTGTTGACAGCAATTACTGTTGACAGCAAGTTACAATAAATTAAAAAAACTAATTAAAAGTACCTTCCTAAAAAAATATCTAATGTTACGTTCAGAACCTAAACAAATAACTCATTAGAGCAAATGATTTATCTGAGATTATACGTGGCATTCTTTTTTGCAGGCTTCAGTAGTCTTATCTTGCATATTAATTTAGATGTGAGTGAAATAAACAGATGTACCAGTTCCATAAAAAGTAATTTATGGAGCTGGCATTTAATTTTCCGGGACGGGCCCATATTAAAATTAAGGTTAAAAAAACAAAAATCTAATGCTTTTATATTTACAACTGCCCAAGGTATCATAGTTGCTTAAGTAGGCGGGCCTATGTATTAAATACATGTACTGACAATACATCACGTACGCCTTTATTGCCACCAACAATAGACTGCTCTACTCACACACGGAGTACACTAAAGGCTCCAGAATGCTTGAAGCGAAAGTGAAATAGTTTGCAAAGTGACGTCGCTTGTGCAGTCCACTTCTTCTAGCTCAGCAAACTTGGCAAAAGCGAACAGCGGCGAATATATTATGGGATTGATCCAAGTATGTGGTGGGTGGAATCGTGCTCTAACGAAAGCTTTGGATGGCTGCGTTTGGTTTCCGGGTACAGCATGTAGCTACTGTTCGTTTTGGTCACAGCAGCACTTATTTAAAAAAGTTTGGAATTTAATCTTAAACTATGAATACTTTTGAGAGCAGCTTAACTAAAGAAGTAAAAAAATATGAACACTTTTAAAACTCGTAACCACTCAATGTTTTGTTGCGATCCATAAAGTTTGGGTCCCCCTGCTGTATTGGGTTGTAAGCTACCGCAAACTCAAATCAGTAGCGAACAAGTATACCATCACAGCCTCGGCGACCAAGCAAAAAATAACTAAGTGAACAGGAAAAGTTTGCTTTTGCTTAAGTATACTGGAGCATTTACAGATCTCACCGCCGTCACAGTGTGGTTAAACAGTGAACAGGTCATTCACTCTCTCAGCCAGAGACAAAGTTCTACCAGCACAGGCTAGTGGTAGCCAGTGCTAACAGACCAGCCGCTGATTCTGGGACGTCACAACAGGCACGCACGCACACACGCACGCACACACGCACACACCACAGTGGGTGTGAAAATGGAAAACATGTTAACTCATCCATCTCTGCTGCTTCAACTAGTACAGCTGAAGGCGACGTTTTTTGGCAGCATTAAATCTCCATAAAACATCCTCCTGCCACTCGCCGCTACATTTTTTTTGTTAAGTCACATTGCCTTGCAAATTAGGTGTTCTTTTGACATGGCATGTCTGTTTGATCCCTTATTCGTTTCAATTGCGTGCTTCCAGTCAAGGAATCCTCCAAGAATAAACGTGTCAGATGAACAATTTGCGCAAAATTTACGACATGGAAAGCAAAAAGCTGCATCTCTGTTGACTGAATACTCTAGCGAATCTTTTTTACTGTACCAATACTTTGAGAATTACCCCCTTTTTCCTGAAAACAAGCAAACTGGATACACATCTAACATCACCTGATTAGGCCAGGGTCGTTTGGAGTTTTTGGTTTCAAATGGCTGGCTACCTCTAGGTTGCTGCTAGCTGCATTCTCTGAGTCTGAGGATTCTGAAGGTGTAGTCTGTTTGCTAGACTTTAGCCATTTTCTAATGTCTACCATGCCGTCAAGCAGATCAGTATGCACTCTTGATGCAAGCGTGAACAAAGCAGCCAAGTCAAGAACAATTTAGATTTTGATGGCCTGGCCTGATTGACTTGGCATGCTATGATTGGACCTAATCTCAGTCATTCACTAATAAGTCAGGTCATATTTTATATTTTAACACTATAATTATGATTATATATTTTGAAGGGGTGGCTGGTATTTATTACATTAATTTTAATATCCTCTGAAGTAAATTCACGTAAAAATAATTCTATAGAATTTAGATCACATCATCAGGAGGCCGGGCCTAGATTTGCGTAGGCTGGGCCTTGCCCCCTTGGGCCCGCCCATGACGCCCGGCCTGTACTACTGGCTTCAATTGAAATTGAACTACGTAGTAGACAACTATTTGAGACACTACTTGATGGTCTGTGTGCCAGGCAAGCGGAACAAGCTCATACATTTTGAACAAACACATAGATTTGATCACCTGCTATGGACTACTGTGAAGTGTGAATCATGTTTAGCATAGCTGAAGCTAACTTTGTTTTGTACTGTAATTTGCGATGTGTAGATAACTCTTGATCTTTTAGTAATATATTTGTTAGCAAGCATTGTGTGAATAATTGTTAAATACTTCTGCAGACTGTCCGGCTGTCTGGTCACAGAGAAAGGCTGTGACTTTCTGGCCTCAGCTCTGAGGTCCAACCCCTCCCACATGAGAGAGCTGGACCTGAGCTACAATCACCCAGGGTTGACAGGAGTGGAGATGCTCTCTACTTTACTCGTGGATCCGCAATGCTGTCTGACAACACTCAAGTAAGTTATGTACTAACTAGGGGTGGGGGAAAAAATCGATACAGCATAGTATCGCAATATTTTCCGTGGCAATACTGTATCGATACACAGACGCCAAGTATCGATCTTTTATGATATAAATCAGGGCTTGAATCGAACACCCCCCAACTTGCCAAATGCGGGTGAATGTAGGCATTGGCAGGTACATTTGTCAATCTACCAGCCACATTGGAGGGCAGCCAATGAGGTTTCGTTTCATGCAATAAAACCAAAATAAAATACAATATTACTGGCTATTTAAATACTTTTCGCACGCTAATCTAAATATTCAAGAACCTCAGGGCTAGCTGGTTGTGATGAGCCAGCTATTGATGTTCACCTGTTGTTGCATCGCTCTAGACAGGTATGTTATTTTGATAGCATCTTTTAAATTTAAATCCTTAATATTTCTGTCCCGTATAGCCAGCTAGCACTAAAGTTATTTAACTAACGTTACTTAGTTGTATCAGTGTTGTTGTACCCTTCTGAAATCACAGACACAAAAAGTTCAACTTATTAGCTACCTAGCTTTGTTACGAGTTGGATTCTTTTATAGTTTGATGATAGGTGGGTCAAGTAATTGCAATACAGATATTAGGGATTGTCTATAGCCTAATACTGTAGATAGAAATGTGGCATGTATTGAAGGGGTTTTAACGTCACCTTATTATAACAACATAGTTAATAATCTTACCATACATGTTAGGGAATTATACTTTTGGAATCCTGCCTTGATTCAAGGGGAAAAGGAAAATGTACAAGGGAGCCGTGTGTTTGCCTATTGACGAGAGTTGGGAACAAATGTCTGTAGATTTTTTTACTAAATTTGTTGTAAGTGAATTAGTTAAGGGCTGGTAACGAAACAGACATGCCAAGTTAATGAGTGTGTGTGTTAGTAAGAGAGAGAAAAAAGGACTTATTTTTGTATAATTATTATAATAACTAATTGTATAATAACTATTATTATTTTTGAACGAGATCGCGGATACAAGCGGCAGAAATTAGTTTCCTCCGGAGGGTGGCTGGCATCTCCCTTAGGGATAGGGTGAGAAGTTCAGCCATTCGTGAGGGACTCTGAGTAGAGCCGCTTGCTTCTTTGCGTAGAAAGGAGCCAGTTGAGGTGGTTCGGGCATCTAGTAAGGATGCCACCTGGCCGACTCCCTAGGGAGGTGTTCCAGGCAAGTCCAGCTGGGCGGAGGCCGCGGGGCAGACCTAGGACCAGGTGGAGGGATTATATCTCCACACTGGCCTGGGAACGCCTTGGAATCCCCCAGTCAGAGCTGGTTAATGTGGCCCGGGAAAGGGAAGTTTGGGATGCCCTGCTGGAACTGCTACCTCCACGACCCGACCCCGGACAAAGCAGATGAAGATGATGATGATGATGATGATGATTATTTTTGTACCATTATTATTTAAGGTAGTACATTATATTTGGCTGTCCACAAGTCCAAAGCCTAAGTGATTAATGTTGTCAAAAGTTAATCTTATTTAGAGACAGAGCACAAGGCGTCATCGGAGGGAAAACGGTCCGCAAAGTTTAATGGGAGTGAATGGGAAGTTGCGGGACGACGTGTCTTGAAACAGCTTTGACATAAAATATTAACACCTATTTATCCCTTCTGCCCAAAGAAAGGGCTGTTATGAAATTAACCTTGGCATATAAGGCTGAATACACCCTACAGTTACAGGAAAACTGGGTGCACCGTAGGCCTGCTATGTCGACTTAGATTTAGATCTCCAAAACCAAACCAAAATGTCAACCAAATGTATGTTAATCTCAGGATCATCTTGAGTCTCCCGATTTCTTTGTAAGAGCAAGGCACATCAAGACAGCACTAAAAAAGTGTTTGTTTTGATTTTGTCTTGCGAAATGTGTAAACCACCGGAGTATACGAAAATGTAATTTTTTTTACACTACTGTTTAATACCCTCTTGGTTAGTAAAATCTTAGCTTAAAACATGGCCAATATTGAAGTTTTGGGAAATACTGTGTATTGGCTGAGCAGCCGACCAAAATGTTCTGTAGCACAGTCTCTATTTTTCAATCAGATAGCTAGTTGCTATTTACTTTGCCTGGTGACACAAGTAGCCTAGTGTTCAATTATTCTTCGGTTGAACCACCCAAAAAAGATCTTTAGCCAACGAGATACCCTTTAGATGGATATGATGGCTTTAATGTTAGATTAGTTTGGTTAAACATGTGCCCAGTGGTTGGGCACCACTGCAATAAACATAACTTATGCCATAAACCGGTCCCCGTTGCTAGGGCGCCCAACTGTCTGTTGATAGCTTTAAGCCAACTATAACATCTTTTTGGCAATGTTTTGCGTCTTGGAATCTTGTAAAAACTTATACTAGGGCTAGTTATCGTATTTGCAGAAGCCAGGAACTAAATCAAAGACAGGGCTTAAAAAAAAAACGGCAACGGCGCCGCCTATAAATGTGACAGCTGTCCTACTAGAACTCCTAGACTAGAGACTGCAGAAACATCTACCCATTTATGAAACAGTTTTTTACATACGAGTCTGCCATTGTTATGGTCATCATGACCATATCTAACTATAACAGAGATATCACAACACGAAGTAATAACCATTAGCGTTAGCCTCTGCTAGCCATATTTGCATCGCGATGTAACAAGGTATCATTACATTACATTACATTACATACATAAACTACTATAGTAGCTTTAAAGATAGAATATGGGTTTAGATGTCTGTTAAGTTATAACATAATAAAAATATCCCTGTAGTTAGTTATAACAAAAAATCGGTGTTTACATGTGCTGTTTGTATTAATTACCTACAAGGCTAAATACTATGCTATGCTAATAGTAGGGGGAGGGGAGGCTTCCGACCTGGCGCACGCGCACATGCACATGCTGCACGGTGGCTCAGTGGTTAGCACTGGTGCCTCACAGCAAGAAGGTCCTGGGTTCAAACCCCACATTGTTCTCCCCGTGTTTGTGTGGGTTTCCTCCGGCATTACTCCGGTTTCCTCCCACCATGAAAAACATGCTCCATTCTCCTACCAGTGCCCTGACCAGTCACTGCCAATTCACCTGGAGTCGGTCTGTGTGTCTTTTGTCCTAAGCAAGTCTGTCGTAATATGTTTGGTGAGCAAGTCTGGTGCAAATTGGCTGCCGTGGTATCACTCAGACTGAGTTTTGTGTTTGATAGCTGTCAGTCCATTCGTTGTTCGTTCTATGTAATTAATTGGCGACCAATTTGTGTGAAGCGCTTTGAGTCTCGAGAAAAAGCGCTAAAAACGAAATAAAATGAATTATTATTATTATTTTATAGGCACCACATGCACGGACAGTATAAGCCCCACATGCAGATTTTACGTTAATAACCATCTATAGATGTTGACAATATATATTTTTTATGTTCTTTAGCTTTACATTGAGATGGTTTTGTGAATTTAAATATAAATAAATGTTTCTGCTCACTGAAGAAAAAAGGAGAGTTGGGAAAAAAATGGTTAGTCGTAAATAATGGCACAATTTCAATGTTTCATAATTTTTTCCTTTATAGGGATCCTTACTGTACCTTATGTCAATGACAGGTCCTTTTAGAAATTTCTCCTCAGCTTCCATGATGGACACATTTCTAGTAAAAGCGAGGGCATATATGATGGACTACCAGAGAAATAGTTGAGCTAGATCACACCCCAAATTCGCCAAGTATAATTTTGCATATTAAGGTTTTAGAACCCAGTCAAAGCTGTCTTTTCTTTTATTTTTTAACCACAAAGACCATTATCTTTAGAGCAATGGTTTCACATTGACTTTTTAAAAGCAATGTGAATCTGACACCATGGACAGAGCACAGCTAACACACGAGACCTACCTCTGGTGCCCTCTGATGGCCGCTGCGGAATCTGGGCGATAGCACCCGGCATGCCGGAATAAACGTTAATGTGATTAACGAGTAAAATGCCACCTAAAAAGTTTTCGGGGATTTCGGAGGAAGAACGGGAGCATTTTAAGAAGCAGCTTGACTTTGTGCACCAACAACTGACAAAAATGACAGAGCAACAAACAAAGCTTCTGGAGCTTCTGGGAGAGGTCCAGGATCTGAGAAAACAAAATGAACAGAAGGATAGGAAGATTGGTGTACTGGAAGCAAGAGTGGATGAGCCTGAACAGTTTACTAGAATGGATGACATTATTGTCACAGGATTGGATGTAAAATATCGCAGTTATGCTGGGGCTGTGACCGGCTTGAATGAAGGAGACTGCCTCGTCTCCGAACTCCAAACGCTGGAACGACAAGTAATAACTTTATTTAATGAACGGGACATTCTGCTTGACAGCAGTAATATTGCTGTTTGCCATATTCTCCCAAGAAAGGATAAAACACAGAAACCCACAGTCATTATTTAGTTTGTAAACAGGAAACACAAAGTTGAGATGTTAAGACAGGGAAAGAAATTGAAAGGCACGAACGTGTTTTTAAACGAACATCTAACAAAAAAAAAAACGCGGACATAGCGAGACAAGCAAGAAATCTAAACAAACACAATAAAATACAATATACGTGGATCAGGAATTGTGGAGTGTTTATTAAATTAAATGAAGATGCAAAGCCATTGGTGATTAAGGATGCGTCCGAGCTATTGAAACACCAATCATGATGACTACAGACTGAAAAAAGGGACATGATGAGCTACATTGCAATCGGAGTTTGGGATGACAGAGGTGAAGCATACTATGAACAATATGCCGAAAGGAACGTATAAAGGAGCCTAACCCTAACCCTAACCGTGGAATGAATGAGAAGAGTAATATGGACAATCAGAATGAGACTCGTAACGGCTGTAGTGTCTCAGATCATAACATGTTTAAGTTTGAACATGACATTGACCCTGTAAATAACTTTTTTTGTGACATCAGCAGCCGCTGTAAATATTATAGTGAAGAACAGTTTGGTGAGAATGTAAAAATGGAAGGAC
>JAPMUY010003961.1:0-28407 GCA_026901105.3 Galaxias olidus | reverse complement strand
AAACCTATAGTAAATACATGTTAGTTGTCAATTAAATACATGAAAGAGCTGAATACTAATAGTCACGGGCACATCGATTATCCATACATTTTAAGATCGGTCATATGTACATGCAGTAAAAAAATAGCGTAATAAACTAAGAAATAGAAATATAAGAAAGAAATCACACAATGAGAAAGGTTTGTTTGCCACACTTGACTTTTAATATGTAAAATTTGTTAAAATGACACTTCCACCATTCTCATATAGCTTCAGTACACAGTTTCAAATCATACCGAGAGAACGAACAATGTGTTCTGTTACAACCCAAGTGCACTATAGCGAACAAAATTCTAAGCACGTTCTTCAGACCTCAGATAACAATAAAAGGGGCAACCATTTCCTTAATCCGCTGTCTCATGTTGATTGTACCCACATACTCAGATTACCATTACTTTTGCCACGTACCATGATGCATGTAATGTAACTGCACCATCATTTGCTTCATTCGATATCCTACAAAGGTGTACAGAAGAGGGAGGCAGCAGACCAAGGCACTGCTACATCCCAGTCCACTACCTAAGTATGTTTGTTCCTGGAGAGAACTCTCCACGTCATAAGGACGACATGGGGAGGCGAGAGCCCTTCAGTGAAGTGAGTACGTCCTGCTTTGTAGAGAGAGAGAGAGAGAGAGAGAGAGAGAGAGAGAGAGAGAGAGAGAGAGAGAGAGAGAGAGAGAGAGAGAGAGAGAGAGAGAGAGAGAGAGAGAGAGAGAGAGAGAGAGACCTTTACCGCGGTGCATCCTCCTATCAGGCTGCCAGCATTTCCCTTTCCGGCCTGTTTTTGGCCAGATCTCCCTCTGGAAATGGAAAAAGCAGAACGATAGAACATCAGCGTTGTTAGAATATATATTTTTTTTGGACTGCCTGATGGCTGGTTGTAACATCAGGAAACAGCTGACATGGGCATCATCGGTAGTGCAGTACCTAGCTCTGCCTCTGGGACCTCAGGCAGTGGCTCGCCGGGGACCTCTGGAAGAGCTACGTTCTCTCCCTGTATGGACAGACCGGACACGAGATTTAAAGCCGTCAGTGATTGATAGGCCAACGCTGCATTAACCTCGCCCATCTAATTTACTTGAGAACAAAGGGGTACACTATAAATATACAGTGTAGTAAAGAACAGTGCCGTGAGAAAAGCTGCTACCTGAGTGATATAGCCTCCAGTTCAGCTAAGACAGCATCCTCGTCTTCCTGTGTCAAGGACCCAGCCAGCAGCTCATCTATTTGCTTAAGGAGAAAAAGACGAGAGACGCATCAGACGAAGGCTCTTTAACACCAGCCAACGTACGTAGCAATAGAACTAGGCAAAAATCTATTCAGGAAGACTAAAAAGGCTCTCACCTTTTTTGATACCTCGATAGCCTCTTGGGTCTCATCCATTAGTCTCTCTACGTCCCCTATGGACATGACCTGAAGCTTAGGAGACGAGACCAGAATGTAAGCTGACGTTTAGAGACAAATGTTGCACTCTTTGGATGAAAAGGGGCATTTGTAATCATTCTGGCTGGGTTGTAAGATGGAGTATACATGGGCGAGACGTTTCCCGAGCAGGATCACGGTAACCAGGGATATGCAGGAGTCACACTGCTGTAGCTGAGGCTTTGCTTTCTAATCCTTTAATCTTCAAACAATGTGCAGAGCTACGCTAACTCAGAGCACAGGCTTTTTGGGTTGTCTTCAAACAGGAGGCATGGAAAAGAATACCCAAACGATGTGGCACACATACTTAGAGGTTCTTGGCCATGTCAATGTCAACTTGTTAATGGGTATTAAATAAAAGGAAGCTACAAATATAGCATTACAGGCATAAGAAATTAAGACATTACCTCGTGCATACTTTTCAAACAGTCATTGCCAATCTTTAGTCCCTCAATGACTTTCAACTCAATCTGGGCAAATTCAATATCTTGAACCTGCAGAAAAATGACTTTATTAACATTAGCTGAGGCTGGAACACAAAACAATTGCACGGCTAAAAAATAATGAGGTGTAGCTCAACAAAACAAATGTTAAAGCTGGTAATTAAAACTAACAGTTTATGATGGTGTAAGCAAACAAACCAAATAGCCCATACCATACGCTCTAGATTGGAGATCTGATTCTCAGTCTTGTCTAGGAGTTGATCCTGGTAACGCTCTTCTTGAGAAGCAACAGTGCCTTTCTGCAAGATGGGCGACAAAACATTGGACAGTAGAAAACAAAACAGGTAAGTATTGGTCGACCTATAGCTTCAACCACAACGACCATTGCAAACGCCTGTAAAAAAAAAAAAAAAAGCCTTAAGTAAAGCTTACCCTTTCTTTCCATCCTTCAACAACTGCTTGGCCAGATTTCTCTCTTTTTCTAGCTGTAAGGTTATTTTCTTCTGGTACTGTTTCAGTTTATCTCTTTGCTGCTTCAATTGCTAAAGACAAAAAAAGTTTTTATTTTTTATTTTTTATTTTTTAAGTAAACAACGTTGATCTGGGCATGTTAAATGAGATTTCTACTGAAACAAAATGCAATTGCCTTGACGCACGTATCGTGCGCAGGCGTGCGCGTAGCCGTGCCCGTGGGCACATACACAAGAAGCCAAAACAATAACAGGTCTGTGATTAGACGAACAAATAATGAATACGGCCAACAGTGCACACTGAAATAAATAATACAGTACAGTACTAGTCTCATGTTAACTATTAAATGCAGGCAAAGGCGATAGATTCGCCTGCTTCAATCACAGCTCTAGATTTTAGGAAATCGGATATAGTTTCATACAAAAGCGACGTAACCGTTAACTAATCCATGTTAATAACACAGCTGTAGTAGCAAGCTTGCTACAATATGCCTTACCAGTATAGCTCGGTCTTGCTCCGTTATTCGAGAACGGGTACTCTTTCTCCCGAAAACGTTTCCCATTATTTAGCCACATCCCCGCCACGATCAACTTCATTAATAAAACAAGCTACTCATTTAGCATAAACATTTTATTCAAAACACTTTGACTGTGGCTAACGCCAAATTTAACCAGCTAACGTTAGCTAGCGAAAGACATGACCACACCCGTTTCCGTGTTTCGTACGGCAAGTGGGAGGGGGCACAGTCAGAACTCCGGTACAAAGCGAAAAATACATGCAGTCAGAACTCCGGTACAAAGCGAAAAATACATGTACAGTCAACCTGGCAATGTTAAAATGCAGCTAGACCTGGGTTAAAATGTTGAAGTCTCGTTACCGAGTTGTTGAACGACACCAACGGACAAAATATACTTATTTGATTAATTCAATGTGATGTACTATAATCCTCTTGCTTCAGAGATAGCAACAATCTCATAATAGATTTTACAAACGAGGGAAATACCCAAAATAAACTGCACTACACGTCCCTTGCAAAGCATATTTTTACAATATTTTACGGACCTGTGATCATAAGATTTGTAGAAATGGAGAAACAATGTAGCTTCTGCAGTCACCTAGAGGAATGTTTAACATGCATATTTTCAGGCAAGATCCCAACGTTCTAGGATTGACACATGGGACAATTCACAGATCACATTTTAAGGAAGAAAATGACTTCCACAACCAAGTACTTACAGAAAAAAAGACATGCTATGTTCCTCCTCCACATACCTGTAATCAAGATCACAACATACCAGCAATAGTAACATTGTCCTGTTCTCTCAGATGAGCAAGACCAAATCATGACTTCACTTTCTAAGCTTTACAATAGAACAGAGGAATATATTTTAAAAGAGCTTTATATTTGTTTACATAAAGTTCGACCAGCATTGCGAAGGTGACATTGTACTGAGGTATTTGTAAACCTAGGCCTACATCAAAATAAAAAGCCTTTTCTGTTAAGTAAAGGTTTTGTCGTCCTTGCTACATCTTTGGGAGCTGTATGGAAATGACACTTCATGAACATTAAGAATAAAAACAATTTTTTTGTGGCAAAATCAATTCAAAGTCTCTTGATCAGGCTCAAAGGAAAACATCATTCACACATAAGGTAGCCAATGATAAACTTGTAGATCATCTGTCATCTTGGTTTAGGGAGATGCAAAGTCCCTCATCTTGCAGGATTATAAGCGGTGCCTCAACAGTCCTGCATGCAAAGAGCATTTTGTGCAGTTCGGCTGATTATGACAGATCTCCTGCTCTCGAGACCAAGACTAGGCAGGAAGTCATGGCATCCGTAAACAAGATTATTCCCGAGCGATGCCCTCTCCAGGGGCTCAGACAGACGCTGACAGACCCTTCCCAAGAGGCGACGCGCAGGATGCTGGACTACGCCTGGAAATCTGTCCCAAAGTGTCTGATCTGGGCGTCAGTCATAGATAGGTAGGTGGTCCTCATGCTGGGTGAATACTGCAGAAAAGAGACGGAAATACAACCCAGGTTAGATCGTTCGGATGACGAGTGGAAAATGTTGCCAATCTGTGTAAGCCCATTTTGGTTTTATCAAAATGGAGGGATATGTACAGTGGTTATCATTGGGCTGTGATCTATGGAGGAATCAGGTGGGTGGCGACTCTGAAAACGACAGAGCGCTGTCAGTGAAGGACAAGCACAGGTGAGAGGTCAGCGGCAAGACTTGGGGTCAGGTTAAAAGTTGCACTCGCAGGTAAACACTTTGAGCTTAGAACAGCGTCTGAAGTTCAGAGGTCAGACAGCGGAGGTACAGTGCTATTAAAAAGTTATGGGATTAGGCCAAGCTTATTGATTGGGTGCATACAATAATTGGCACGAGAATGGGTGTTGCAGCAAAGGAGAGCCAAAGGGTTTAAAGTTTACAACTGAAAACTTACTGTTTTTAAATGTCTGTGAGTAAAACAAAAAGGAGACAAAAAAACGAGTTAGTGGCAACAAAGGTTAAAATGTATGTCAATGTTTTAAGGTTGGCTCAGGGGCAAAATACTGAATAGATTAGAAACGTCTGTGTATGGCACATGTGTAAGTCCATCAGTTTATGCATTACTATTAGTTCTCTACAAAATATTCATAAAAAAAAGTGTAAAACACATAGTCTGGGCAAATGTGAATAACCACGCTCCCACGGAAACATTGATGTAAATAGATCAGAGAAATAGGTCACAGCTATGAATATGAACGTTTGGCTCTCCGCATGCCTGCTGTTTGAGGATTGGCAGGGTTGTCTTGTGTTAGTCCTTTAAATGATTAACCAGTGCTTCACATTGTTCCTCTAACAAAATCCCCGTCCTTAAAGCAGTGCCCCCCCTCTTCCACCATGTGTTTGACTGCAGGGTGCTGAGGCTAAGAACATTCACTATTCTTATAGGGATGCAACAGTTCCTTGCGTAAACGGATCATGTCGCTGATTGATATGCTGTCAAAGAATAAATAAATGAGCGAACATTATCCGTCGGCCAGCCGCTAATCCTAAGCAAATCGACTATCTGTAATGAATGCGTTGGTCAATGGAGGACGGTTTCATATCAAGCGGACAGCTAGCCCGACAGATAGACAGACAGCCCTTCTGTATTCGGGTCCCATTAGCAGTCACGCGTCAGGGCATCGGCTGTAAAATAGGAGGGTTGATCCAGTGTCGGGGGGGGGGGGGGGGGGGGGGGCTGACCCCAGGACAGAATCAGGCCAAAGCAGCTCATCCTCAGGGACAGCCGCCTCCACTCTGGATCACAGTGGCTCATGTTTAATGGAGCTCCGGCTTTAAGGACGAGTCTAATGCTGACGGATTAATGACCGCCGTGTAAGTAGAGATTTGACAGAAATCAATGCCGGCCGCTCTTTTTTTAACCCCCCCCCCCTCCCGTTTCGGATCCGGCGCTAATGCCCTCGCGGCGGCTTTGACGGAGTAGGGAGGTCAATAAGGTTGGCCGCGAACATATTGTCTTCTCCTCTGCTCTCTAGGACCTCGATATGAATCAATCTAAAGGTTACGGCGAAAAGGGCACGGTAAAAGATGATCATTAAAGCTTAGAAGAGCCTCGTCAGGCAGAAACGCTACTGGGTCAAAACAAACACATCCTGGTTGATTTAGTAGGTGGCCACACTGGCCAGCAGAGGGCAGTCTTTCATCATCTGCACCGTCTCCCCCGTCCTTGGACCCTGCGGCTTCTATGAGTGTGTACGTCCGTGCAAGGCAGTGCACAATAAATGAATACGTGTTTGGTCAGCATGTTGTGTACTGTAGCACTATGTCCTGTGTAGTGTTGATCATCATCATCATCATCATCATCATCATCACACCAGAGACCTGGCCTCAGATCAGAGGCCCACGCACCGAGGGGGTGGGGATCCTCTCCCGATTAGCGGCACGTTCTCGTAGCGAGGGTTCCCTCCGAACAGCATGGACTGATTCCTGGGGGAGAAAGAGACGGAGAAAGTGAGAGACGTCTTCAAATCTTCAAACCTCTGTGGAGGGGGAACATAGTGGCTATCCCAGCCCCCATACACACACACACACACACACACACACACACACACACACACACACACACACACACACACAGACGCTCTGCCTGAACGGTACGGGGTCTCACATGTACTCGGTGGAGGGATGATGTTGGCGGCCGCCTGCGGAGGGGGCTGCAGGCTGGTCTGGCTGCCCGGGCTGCCCAGGCTGCTGCTGTAGCTGCAGAAGCTGTGGATGTGGGGCCTGTCGGGGTTGTAGGCCATGCCTCGCGCCTGTGGGTTGAAAGGGTCCTCCTCATCTATGTCGTCGTAGTCTCTGTCCCTTGGTGGCAAAAGAAGACAAAACACACAAGTACGCACACGTTCGCATACACACACACACACACACACACACACGTGTTATCCTCAAGCTGCGGGGTTGTGTGTGTGTGTGGACAGTATTCGTTATTAGGGGGGTGGGGGGACCTTACGGGGGGCCCACCTGTTGGCGATGAGGGACCAGGCTTTGGGGATGGCACACAGCATGGCACAGAAGGCACTGACGGCCAGCAGGGAGAACAGACAGAGGTAGAGGAGCCCCTCCACCCCGTCATCAAAGCACACCCCATCAGGGCATCTAGGTAGTCCTGCATCGGAGCACGGACACACACACAGAGAGAGAGAGAGAGAGAGAGAGAGAGAGAGAGAGAGAGAGAGAGAGAGAGAGAGAGAGAGAGAGAGAGAGAGAGAGAGAGAGACAACGTGCACACATCAAACTAATGATCAGGTGAACAACATCATCATAAATGTAATGGTTACATGTATTTGGTGGTTTTGAGTCCATATCTTTACCTTATGCAGCCCACGGCAGTCTAGCAGAGCGGTCAACTGGTTAAGGTTAAACTCGGTGGAATTCAAGAGGCGCTGGATCCCTAAGAGGTCTCGCTGCAACACGGGACCCACACACAGAGAGAGAAAACGTTTGTCCCCCCCAAAAAAATGCTTTGCTTCAGAGAGCGGCAGGACCAGGCGACGGTGGAATCGGTTGCTCACCTGAGCGGTGGGGAACACGGGCAGTGTGAACTGCAGCAGGCCTTGGACCTGGATCTGCATGGTCGTCAAGGACCGCTGGAAGACGGTCAGAGACTGACGGACAGATTTGGGGGGGAGAAACACATGGTTGTGACGCCGTATCAAAACGCACTGGTTAGCTAGCTTGGCATTACGATACCCATAATGGTCAAATTGCCTAGTTGACACAGACTTATTAGGATGATCCACCTCGTCTGCCCCAGGTACACCACCCAGGTCATAGCACGAGAACTTCTCCAGTCCCTCCCACCCGATTCTGCCTGCCCTGACTCCCCAGGCCCCCCTCTCCACAGGCTGGTTAAACAGAAGGATATGCGCATGAAAAATCCCATCAGGGGGGCAGATTATCCTCATCAGCGAAACGGGCATTCTGTAAAGCTCTAAATGGATACGGGTAGGATGGACAGGAGGCTGTTGTTTTCATAATTACTGGTCATGCATTCAGCTAAAATATATTGACTTAATGCGGCCTGGACAAACAGCGGCCTTTTAAGTATGTGTAATCTGCACACAAAAATAATGAACCTGCTGAATAAAACAGGCTTGTGTTCGAATTCCCCAAGGCGGCACAGGCTAGACACATCTAATTATCGTCAACCCATAGAGAGAAAAAAAAAAAAAAGAGGGGAAAAAACAGCTCCTTTGATCAAAGTTTATTTTGGTTATCGCCTTCACGGTAATTCAATTAAAATAAATTGCTTGCTTTGAGCTGCTCAAAAACAATTTTGATAAAGATCTGCCTGCCTGGAATAAAAAAATTTAAAAAAAAGATCAACTACTTCTAAAAACCCAGATAACGGTTATCCATCCACAGCGGGAGAAAACAAAAGAGAGAGGGTGGAGAGGAACGAGATTGCATCAGTACCAGGTGGGTGCAATACACTAACGACCAAACTGTCAGCCCCCCCCCCCGCCCCCCCCCCACACACACACACACACACACACAGTGTAAAGCGCTTTGGGTGTCTAGAAAAGCGCTTTATCAAATGCAATCCATTGTTAAATCATCATTATGATCTTTCTACCTGTTGGAAGGGGTTATGCAGAGGTGGACTGCAGTACAGTATCTGTACTGCAGTCCGAGTCTGCATAACCCCTTCCAACAGGTAAGAAAGATCATAATGATGATTTAACAATGGATTGCATTTGATAAAGCGCTTTCTAGACACCCAAAGCGCTTTACACTGTGTGTGTGTGTGTGTGTGTGGGGGGGGAGGGGGGGGGGGGGGGTGACAGTTTGGTCGTTAGTGTATTGCACCCACCTGGTACTGATGCAATCTCGTTCCTCTCCACCCTCTCTCTTTTGTTTTCTCCCGCTGTGGATGGATAACCGTTATCTGGGTTTTTAGAAGTAGTTGATCTTTTTTTTTTATTTTTTTATTCCAGGCAGGCAGATCTTTATCAAAATTGTTTTTGAGCAGCTCAAAGCAAGCAATTTATTTTAATTGAATTACCGTGAAGGCGATAACCAAAATAAACTTTGATCAAAAGAGCTGTTTTTCCCCTTTTTTTTTCTCTCTATGGGTTGACGATAATTAGATGTGTCTAGCCTGTGCCGCCTTGGGGAATTCGAACACAAGCCTGTTTTATTCAGCAGGTTCATTATTTTTGTGTGCAGATTACACATACTTAAAAGGCCGCTGTTTGTCCAGGCCGCATTAAGTCAATATATTTTAGCTGAATGCATGACCAGTAATTATGAAAACAACAGCCTCCTGTCCATCCTACCCGTATCCATTTAGAGCTTTACAGAATGCCCGTTTCGCTGATGAGGATAATCTGCCCCCCTGATGGGATTTTTCATGCGCATATCCTTCTGTTTAACCAGCCTGTGGAGAGGGGGGTGTGGGGGATTATAGGGCAGGCAGAATCGGGTGGGAGGGACTGGAGAAGTTCTCGTGCTATGACCTGGGTGGTGTACCTGGGGCAGACGAGGTGGATCATCCTAATAAGTCTGTGTCAACGAGGCAATTTGACCATTATGGGTATCGTAATGCCAAGCTAGCTAACCAGTGCGTTTTGATACGGCGTCACAACCATGTGTTTCTCCCCCCAAATCTGTCCGTCAGTCTCTGACCGTCTTCCAGCGGTCCTTGACGACCATGCAAATCCAGGTCCAAGGCCTGCTGCAGTTCACACTGCCCGTGTTCCCCACTGCTCAGGTGAGTAACCGATTCCACCGTCGACTGGTCCTGCCGCTCTCTGTAAGCAAAGCGTTTTTTTTTGGGGACAAACGTTTTCTCTCTCTGTGTGTGGGTCCCGTGTTGCAGCGAGACCTCTTAGGGATCCAGCGCCTCTTGAATTCCACCGAGTTTAACCTTAACCAGTTGACAGCTCTGCTAGACTGCCGTGGGCTGCATAAGGTGAGGATATGGACTCAAAACCACCAAATACATGTAACCATTACATTTATGATGATGTTGTTCACCTGATCATTAGTTTGATGTGTGCACGTTGTCTCTCTCTCTCTCTCTCTCTCTCTCTCTCTCTCTCTCTCTCTCTCTCTCTCTCTCTCTCTCTCTCTCTCTCTCTCTCTCTGTGTGTGTGTCCGTGCTCCGATGCAGGACTACCTAGATGCCCTGATGGGGGTGTGCTACGACGGGGTGGAGGGGCTCCTCTACCTCTGTCTGTTCTCCCTGCTGGCCGTCAGTGCCTTCTGTGCCATGCTGTGTGCCATCCCCAAAGCCTGGTCCCTCATCGCCAACAGGTGGGCCCCCCGTAAGGTCCCCCACCCCCCTAATAACGAATACTGTCCACACACACACACAACCCCACAGCTTGAGGATAACACGTGTGTGTGTGTGTGTGTGTGTGTGTGTGCGCGGCGTGTGCGTGTATGCGAACGTGTGCGTACTTGTGTGTTTTGTCTTCTTTTGCCACCAAGGGACAGAGACTACGACGACATAGATGAGGAGGACCCTTTCAACCCACAGGCGCGAGGCATGGCCTACAACCCCGACAGGCCCCACATCCACAGCTTCTGCAGCTACAGCAGCAGCCTGGGCAGCCCGGGCAGCCAGACCAGCCTGCAGCCCCCTCCGCAGGCGGCCGCCAACATCATCCCCTCCACCGAGTACATGTGAGACCCCGTACCGTTCAGGCAGAGCGTCTGTGTGTGTGTGTGTGTGTGTGTGTGTGTGTGTGTGTGTGTGTGTGTGTGTGTGTGTATGGGGGCTGGGATAGATACCATGTTCCCCCTCCACAGAGGTTTGAAGATTTGAAGACGTTCTCTCACTTTCTCCGTCTCTTTCTCCCCCAGGAATCAGTCCATGCTGTTCGGAGGGAACCCTCGCTACGAGAACGTGCCGCTAATCGGGAGAGGATCCCCACCCCCCTCGGTGCGTGGGCCTCTGATCTGAGGCCAGGTCTCTGGTGTGATGATGATGATGATGATGATGATGATGATGATCAACACTACACAGGACATAGTGCTACAGTACACAACATGCTGACCAAACACGTATTCATTTATTGTGCACTGCCTTGCACGGACGTACACACTCATAGAAGCCGCAGGGTCCAAGGACGGGGGAGACGGTGCAGATGATGAAAGACTGCCCTCTGCTGGCCAGTGTGGCCACCTACTAAATCCCATCCAGGATGTGTTTGTTTGACCCAGTAGCGTTTCTGCCTGACGAGGCTCTTCTAAGCTTTAATGATCATCTTTTACCGTGCCCTTTTCGCCGTAACCTTTAGATTGATTCATATCGAGGTCCTAGAGAGCAGAGGAGAAGACAATATGTTCGCGGCCAACCTTATTGACCTCCCTACTCCGTCAAAGCCGCCGCGAGGCATTTGCGCCGGATCCGAAACGGGAGGGGGGGGGTTAAAAAAGAGCGGCCGGCATTGATTTCTGTCAAATCTCTACTTACACGGCGGTCATTAATCCGTCAGCATTAGACTCGTCCTTAAAGCCGGAGCTCCATTAAACATGAGCCACTGTGATCCAGAGTGGAGGCGGCTGTCCCTGAGGATGAGCTGCTTTGGCCTGATTCTGTCCTGGGGGTCAGCCCCCCCCCCCCCCCCCCCCCCCGACACTGGATCAACCCTCCTATTTTACAGCCGATGCCCTGACGCGTGACTGCTAATGGGACCCGAATACAGAAGGGCTGTCTGTCTATCTGTCGGGCTAGCTGTCCGCTTGATATGAAACCGTCCTCCATTGACCAACGCATTCATTACAGATAGTCGATTTGCTTAGGATTAGCGGCTGGCCGAAGGATAATGTTTGCTCATTTATTTATTCTTTGACAGCATATCAATCAGCGACATGATCCGTTTACGCAAGGAACTGTTGCATCCCTATAAGAATAGTGAATATTCTTAGCCTCAGCAGCACCCTGCAGTCCCTTACATGGTGGAAGAGGGGGGGCACTGCTTTAAGGACGAGGGATTTTGTGAAGCACTGGTTAATCATTTAAAGGACTAACACAAGACAACCCTCGCAATCCTCAAACAGCAGGCTGTGCGAAGCCAAACGTTCATATTCATAGCTGTGACCTATTTCTCTGATCTATTTACATCAATGTTTCCGTGGGAGCGTGGTTGTGTGCATTTGCCCAGACTGTGTGTTTTACACTTTTTTTTATGAATATTTTGTAGAGAACTAACAGTAATGCATAAACTGATGGACTTACACATGTGCCATACACAGACGTTTCTAATCTATTCAGTATTTTGCCCCTGAGCCAACCTTAAAACATTGACATACATTTTAACCTTTGTTGCCACTAACTCGTTTTTTTGTCTCCTTTTTGTTTTACTCACAGACATTTAAAAACAGTAAGTTTTCAGTTGTAAACTTTAAACCCTTTGGCTCTCCTTTGCTGCAACACCCATTCTCGTGCCACTCATTGTATGCACCAATCAATAAGCTTGGCCTAATCCCATAACTTCTTTAATAGCACTGTACCTCCGCTGTCTGACCTCTGAACTTCAGACGCTGTTCTAAGCTCAAAGTGTTTACCTGCGAGTGCAACTTTTAACCTGACCCCAAGTCTTGCCGCTGACCTCTCACCTGTGCTTGTCCTTCACCCGACAGCGCTCTGTCGTTTTCAGAGTCGCCACCCACCTGATTCCTCCATAGATCACAGCCCAATGATAACCACTGTACATATCCCTCCATTTTGATAAAACCAAAATGGGCTTACACAGATTGGCAACATTTTCCACTCGTCATCCGAACGATCTAACCTGGGTTGTATTTCCGTCTCTCTTTCTGCAGTATTCACCCAGCATGAGGACCACCTACCTATCTATGACTGACGCCCAGATCAGACACTTTGGGACAGATTTCCAGGCGTAGTCCAGCATCCTGCGCGTCGCCTCTTGGGAAGGGTCTGTCAGCGTCTGTCTGAGCCCCCTCTGGAGAGGGCATCGTTCGGGAATAATCTTGTTTACGGATGCCATGACTTCCTCGCCTAGTCTTGGTCTCGAGAGCAGGAGATCTGTCATAATCAGCCGAACTGCACAAAATGCTCTTTGCATGCAGGACTGTTGAGGCACCGCTTATAATCCTGCAAGATGAGGGACTTTGCATCTCCCCCTAAACCAAGATGACAGATGATCTACAAGTTTATCATTGGCTACCTTATGTGTGAATGATGTTTTCCTTTGAGCCTGATCAAGAGACTTTGAATTGATTTTGCCACAAAAAAATTGTTTTTATTCTTAATGTTCATGAAGTGTCATTTCCATACAGCTCCCAAAGATGTAGCAAGGACGACAAAACCTTTACTTAACAGAAAAGGCTTTTTATTTTGATGTAGGCCTAGGTTTACAAATACCTCAGTACAATGTCACCTTCGCAATGCTGGTCGAACTTTATGTAAACAAATATAAAGCTCTTTTAAAATATATTCCTCTGTTCTATTGTAAAGCTTAGAAAGTGAAGTCATGATTTGGTCTTGCTCATCTTAGAACAGGACAATGTTACTATTGCTGGTATGTTGTGATCTTGATTACAGGTATGTGGAGGAGGAACATAGCATGTCTTTTTTTCTGTAAGTACTTGGTTGTGGAAGTCATTTTCTTCCTTAAAATGTGATCTGTGAATTGTCCCATGTGTCAATCCTAGAACGTTGGGATCTTGCCTGAAAATATGCATGTTAAACATTCCTCTAGGTGACTGCAGAAGCTACATTGTTTCTCCATTTCTTACAAATCTTACGATCACAGGTCCGTAAAATATTGTAAAAATATGCTTTGCAAGGGGACGTGTAGTGCAGTTTATTTTGGGTATTTCCCTCGTTTGTAAAATCTATTATGAGATTGTTGCTATCTCTGAAGCAAGAGGATTATAAAGTGCATACATTGAATTAATCAAATAAGTATATTTTGTCCGTTGGTGTCGTTCAACAACTCGGTAACGAGACTTCAACATTTTAACCCAGGTCTAGCTGCATTTTAACATTGCCAGGTTGACTGTACATGTATTTTTCGCTTTGTACCGGAGTTCTGACTGCATGTATTTTTCGCTTTGTACCGGAGTTCTGACTGTGCCCCCTCCCACTTGCCGTACGAAACACGGAAACGGGTGTGGTCATGTCTTTCGCTAGCTAACGTTAGCTGGTTAAATTTGGCGTTAGCCACAGTCAAAGTGTTTTGAATAAAATGTTTATGCTAAATGAGTAGCTTGTTTTATTAATGAAGTTGATCGTGGCGAGGATGTGGCTAAATAATGGGAAACGTTTTCGGGAGAAAGAGTACCCGTTCTCGAATAACGGAGCAAGACCGAGCTATACTGGTAAGGCATATTGTAGCAAGCTTGCTACTACAGCTGTGTTATTAACATGGATTAGTTAACGGTTACGTCGCTTTTGTATGAAACTATATCCGATTTCCTAAAATCTAGAGCTGTGATTGAAGCAGGCGAATCTATCGCCTTTGCCTGCATTTAATAGTTAACATGAGACTAGTACTGTACTGTATTATTTATTTCAGTGTGCACTGTTGGCCGTATTCATTATTTGTTCGTCTAATCACAGACCTGTTATTGTTTTGGCTTCTTGTGTATGTGCCCACGGGCACGGCTACGCACACGCCTGCGCACGATACGTGCGTCAAGGCAATTGCATTTTGTTTCAGTAGAAATCTCATTTAACATGCCCAGATCAACGTTGTTTACTTAAAAAATAAAAAATAAAAACTTTTTTTGTCTTTAGCAATTGAAGCAGCAAAGAGATAAACTGAAACAGTACCAGAAGAAAATAACCTTACAGCTAGAAAAAGAGAGAAATCTGGCCAAGCAGTTGTTGAAGGATGGAAAGAAAGGGTAAGCTTTACTTAAGGCTTTTTTTTTTTTTTTTACAGGCGTTTGCAATGGTCGTTGTGGTTGAAGCTATAGGTCGACCAATACTTACCTGTTTTGTTTTCTACTGTCCAATGTTTTGTCGCCCATCGCAGAAAGGCACTGTTGCTTCTCAAGAAGAAGCGTTACCAGGATCAACTCCTAGACAAGACTGAGAATCAGATCTCCAATCTAGAGCGTATGGTATGGGCTATTTGGTTTGTTTGCTTACACCATCATAAACTGTTAGTTTTAATTACCAGCTTTAACATTTGTTTTGTTGAGCTACACCTCATTATTTTTTAGCCGTGCAATTGTTTTGTGTTCCAGCCTCAGCTAATGTTAATAAAGTCATTTTTCTGCAGGTTCAAGATATTGAATTTGCCCAGATTGAGTTGAAAGTCATTGAGGGACTAAAGATTGGCAATGACTGTTTGAAAAGTATGCACGAGGTAATGTCTTAATTTCTTATGCTGTAATGCTATATTTGTAGCTTCCTTTTATTTAATACCCATTAACAAGTTGACATTGACATGCAGAACCTCTAAGTATGTGTGCCACATCGTTTGGGTATTCTTTTCCATGCCTCCTGTTTGAAGACAACCCAAAAAGCCTGTGCTCTGAGTTAGCGTAGCTCTGCACATTGTTTGAAGATTAAAGGATTAGAAAGCAAAGCCTCAGCTACAGCAGTGTGACTCCTGCATATCCCTGGTTACCGTGATCCTGCTCGGGAAACGTCTCGCCCATGTATACTCCATCTTACAACCCAGCCAGAATGATTACAAATGCCCCTTTTCATCCAAAGAGTGCAACATTTGTCTCTAAACGTCAGCTTACATTCTGGTCTCGTCTCCTCAGGTCATGTCCATAGAGGACGTAGAGAGACTAATGGATGAGACCCAAGAGGCTATCGAGTATCAAAAGGTGAGGCCTTTTAGTCTTCCTGAATAGATTTTTGCCTAGTTCTATTGCTACGTACGTTGGCTGGTGTTAAAGAGCCTTCGTCTGATGCGTCTCTCGTCTTTTTCTCCTTAAGCAAATAGATGAGCTGCTGGCTGGGTCCTTGACACAGGAAGACGAGGATGCTGTCTTAGCTGAACTGGAGGCTATCACTCAGGTAGCTTTTCTCACGGCACTGTTCTTTACTACACTGTATATTTATAGTGTACCCCTTTGTTCTCAAGTAAATTAGATGGGCGAGGTTAATGCAGCGTTGGCCTATCAATCATAACGGCTTTAAATCTCGTGTCCGGTCTGTCCATACAGGGAGAAGACGTAGCTCTTCCAGAGGTCCCCAGCGAGCCACTGCCTGAGGTCCCAGAGGCAGAGCTAGGTACTGCACTACCGATGATGCCCATGTCAGCTGTTTCCTGATGTTACAACCAGCCATCAGGCAGTCCAAAAAATATATATTCTAACAACGCTGATGTTCTATCGTTCTGCTTTTTCCATTTCCAGAGGGAGATCTGGCCAAAAACAGGCCGGAAAGGGAAATGCTGGCAGCCTGATAGGAGGATGCACACGGTAAAGGTCTCTCTCTCTCTCTCTCTCTCTCTCTCTCTCTCTCTCTCTCTCTCTCTCTCTCTCTCTCTACAAAGCAGGACGTACTCACTTCACTGAAGGGCTCTCGCCTCCCCATGTCGTCCTTATGACGTGGAGAGTTCTCTCAGGAACAAACATACTTAGGTAGTGGACTGGGATGTAGCAGTGCCTTGGTCTGCTGCCTCCCTCTTCTGTACACCTTTGTAGGATATCGAATGAAGCAAATGATGGTGCAGTTACATTACATGCATCATGGTACGTGGCAAAAGTAATGGTAATCTGAGTATGTGGGTACAATCAACATGAGACAGCGGATTAAGGAAATGGTTGCCCCTTTTATTGTTATCTGAGGTCTGAAGAACGTGCTTAGAATTTTGTTCGCTATAGTGCACTTGGGTTGTAACAGAACACATTGTTCGTTCTCTCGGTATGATTTGAAACTGTGTACTGAAGCTATATGAGAATGGTGGAAGTGTCATTTTAACAAATTTTACATATTAAAAGTCAAGTGTGGCAAACAAACCTTTTTCTCATTGTGTGATTTCTAGTTATTTGTTTATAACTTTTTTAAAGAAATAAGTGGCCGTAGTTTTAATTAGTTGAAAAAAGGTCATAGTATTTTCTTATATTTCTATTTCTTAGTTTATTACGTGCTATTTTTTTACTGCATGTACATATGACCGATTTTAAAATGTATGGATAATCGATGTGCCCGTGACTATTAGTATTCAGCTCTTTCATGTATTTAATTGACACTAACACTGTATTTACTATAGGTTTGAGTTTAGGAACGAAATATGTCCTTAATACATTGGCCACGTGGTGGCACTGCTTACCAGTTTATGGATTAGATAAAAGAAAGTCCTCGCTATTGCCGCCTAGTTTGTTCTCTTGCTGTTTATGTGTGGGAATTTGCCCAGATTACAAAATACTTTGCCAGCAAATTGTTGACAACCTTACAGTGAAGAGCGTTACATCTAATTGGGGTGAAAGGTTTAGCTAATACCAAATATCCACTTTCAGAAAAACAAGACCTTGTGTGCCACTGAAAACAATTTAGACTAGGCCTTGGCAGTAACTACATCGCCTTACATAATAGTGCAGCCTACACATGACGGGGCGTAATCCTGTTCTGAGTCTCGGTTCGTATTTATGTCTTGAGGTATATTCGATCTGTTATATTATATTACATGTTTATAACCATACTGGTTAAATATGATATAATCATTCAAATAACAGGCTACTATTAAGGCTACCCTATAATAGTACTGAGAGATGTAACAAATTAGACAGAGGGCCAACTGATTCGAACCAGATCATCCTAGATCTGCAATCAAAAGTCTACTGCTGGATATCTAAATTGCTGACTGAATCACAATCACACAGGACAGTCTGCAAAGCACGAGACCCAAATTGAGCATACCTGCGACTATAACTACATTGTGATTTAACGCAATACAGGTCTTAGCCGCACTGAATAAGATTGACCCAATGCTTTCCTCAGATGTATTTATTTTAGGCTAGTTTACCGCCGTTCTTTGATTACTAAATCAGTTAAACTACTTCGTTGTAAAAAGAAGAAGGTAGGTAGTCATCTTGGTAACTTTTTGGACTACTAATCCGCACCGGGAGAGGCGGCGATTTGGAGGCGGCGCACAAATCAGTGCGATTTGACAAGACATCGGTGGTGAACAGAAAACGCGACTTCCCAAGCAGTGGTAGAGTGTGTATAGTTGACAGGGTGCTTTCGAGCGCAACCTACGTTGCATCTATAACTATCGCAAGATAATTAATTCGCCTCTAATCATTTAGACTTTTGTTTACTTTGTCTAATAATATTTCGCATTTTTACGTGGATATCTTTTTTTCTGAAGAAAAACACGGTTTATGGTCCTGACTGAAGATTTCAAGATGTCTCGCACCGACGAGGTTCACCGCATAACGGAGAATGTCTACAAGGTAAAGTGTCTAACTACAATAAAGTTTTGGGCTGTTTGCTGAAACTGTCCAATACATTGGTAAAATGTTTGTTTATTTGGAGCTTTTTAGCGGCATTCGCATTCCCGATGGAGTAGGCGAATCGGTTAGCGCGTTTGAGCCTCATGATCTGCATTGCTCTATCCAATTATGACTCGATATATTTGATCTAAATAATTAAATAAGTATTTTGTACTAAAAACCAAACATAAACTATCGGTTGATTCATCAAGTAATTAGATGGCCGTCCATTTTGGACTGGAAACCCATATTGCCTCACTATCAGAATTCAGTGTAGTTCTTACATTTGCAGAATATGTACTAGTATTTCTCTCTTTCTATATTTATCTTACTTTCTTTCTCTCTCACACACAGACGCACATAAACGTACACACACAACAATAGATTAGCCATACTGTTTTCAATGTATTTCTACGGTGAGGTCATGCTTGTTGGAGCAGCAGAGACATTCCAAAAGAGTGTTTGGCTGACAGGGAGGAGGCAGGGCTGCTGTTGCAACAGGTACTGCAAACATTTGCCCTGTAGGGATTTCAACATCCAAACCAGTTCAGCCAACCTTTCCTTTCCGCCCTTTACCCACGGAGTTTGATTTACTCTGTCCTTTTTTGTTGCTTCGGGAGTGGTTGCGAAGACAATCATATTAACTATTTCACCCAAACCATATATAGGAACATTTTTGGACACCGGAATATTGCAACTCATTAAACTAGGGCCAAGCCAATGATTTGCTGAGTATCACTAGACCCTCATGCGGTCACGGTCAGATTCCATGTTTGCCAACTCTATAATGGAATTCCCCCTAAGGCATTGACTCCATTGCTTGACTGTTGCCACCGCCACCAGCTTTCGACCGTGTAGGATTCTAATGGAATGCGAACAAAAGCCCTTTGTTAGGACGGTGGTCTGCCACACCTGAGCTTATTGTAGCGATGACTTCACATTTGCCTCTTTTCCGGTGTAGAGAAAACCACCTCAGAACTGGAGGCAAAGGCCACCATGTTCTATGTTCTCTCCCGCCACCCTCTTGTCCTTCCACGTACTAGAAGAGGAGAGGACCTGAGTGTGTTTTTTGTGAGGGTTCTCAAAGGAATAGCCTGACACCAGAAAGGAGGCCAGATGAGCAGAGACTTGTCAGAAGGCTGAGTGAGTGCCTCTTCTCTCGGAGCCGACGAGGGAGGGAGGGAGGGAGGGAGGGAGGGCTGGGCTGGTCTTGGCATCTCTCTTCTTTGGGGGTCTGTCCTGTTAGCTGAGCTGACGACGTGTGCCTGGGTTTGTGATCGCCGCCGTCACGCTGTGGTGTCCGGGTTCTCTGTGTGTTCTGGTCACACCGATGTCCAGCGCGGTCCATACTGAACGCTGCACTGTGGTGTAGGCATAGATGGAGGTGCCTGGCCCCCAGCCACCCCCGAACTACGCGATCTGAATGGAGGTGTCAGGTCGTTCCAGGGCAAGGCCCCCAGCTCCCCAGTGTGTGAGGTTAGCCATGCACCCCTGCCTGACAGGCAGATAGACAGGCGTGCTGGTGGGTGGTGGAGTGCGGAGAAAGGCCTTCGTGCCACGACAGGCTGGCGGCTGCCGACTGGCATGGCCACGTACACAGCGCTAGCTGCCGGCTCTGACTGCCAACCTCCTCTCTCTCCCTCCTCAACCCCAGCACCTTTTCTCCAGATGCTTATTTCGTTTGACGGGAACTATACGTAACCCCGTCTGAGTCGTTCCTGCTCAACGTGTGCATGCGTGTTCATGCGTGTCTGTATTCGTGTGTGTGTGTGTGTGTGTGTGTGTGTGTGTGTGTGTGTGTGTGTGTGTGTGTGTGTGTGTTCACCTGAAAGGGAAGCGGAACGTTAAAACAGACGTTCACCATGGAGACAGAGGAGGTCGGTAAATGCTGAGTAATCTTGTGTGTGTGTGTGGGGTGGGGGGGGGGGGCAGCAGAGGGTGTTAGCCCGCTGTGAGTCAAGTGAGACTACGTTTCCGAGTGTGTGTGAGTGCGTGTGTGCTAAGAGAGGGAGCGTTTTTGTACGTCTACAGGGCGTGTGAGCCGGGCTCCCATTGTGAGTTGTGTTCCAGCAGGCGCAGGCCGCTCCTTGGCTGGGGTGTTGACTTGGCGAGCGAGACTGCCATGGCAACCTTTGGGCAAAGCCCCGACAAAGCCCCCGGACAGAAGTTACACCGCTCCAATTCCAACGTGGGAAACTGGGGGAAGTCTCATGCAGCGTGATGCCGTCCGGTGTCTCTGTGTTGTCTATTGGCTAGTGTGTGCTTGTGTTGGCGGAAATGCGTTCGCTTGTGCTGGCTGTTTTCGGTATTGGTATCTGTGTGACTCTGTTTGTGTGTGTGTCAGAGTCGGTGCTGCTGTGATCTGCACCAGCTGGCCAGTCTGGCGAAGACGATGACCTCACTAGGCTGCCTTCGACAAGGTGTCGGGGGGGGGGGGGGGTCAAGCCTCTTAGCCTGCCGCCTATCCGGAGTCTGGTCTCGGCTCAACACGGTGTCTCCCTGGGGGAGGGTTAACACCTCTCTCTCCTATAGGCTCTTCTCTGTAGCTCACAGAGGGGAAGTCAGAGAGACCCTATCTTTCATTCACTACAATAGGCAGGAGGGGAAAGAAGAGCCCGTCGTCAAAAAAGGGAGTCGGCGACTCCCCTAATGTTTGTTTTTCACAGACCAGATCAAGACGTGGCAACCTGGAAGGTTTTATGAGTGTTTTCCGTTCCCCCCCGTCTCTCTCTTTCTTTGTTTTGTAAGTGGTTGCGGTGTTGAACACACCCCGGTAGCCGGAGTGAAAAGGAGTGGAAGGGTGTGCCCCCACCTGTCAACGCTCCGGTTCCCACCCAACGCCGATCACCACACTGTCAACAGCGTCAGCGTGGACGCGAGCCAAGGGAAGGGTGGCTCTGTTATGTGGAGTCGGCGGTGTCGCCTAATGGTTGTTATGGTGACGACTTAATAAGGAGTTCATTCCGTGTGCGGATGGGTGAACATGATAACGCAGCACGAGCGTTACGCAACGGCTTCCGCGAGGCCCCTAGGAAGAACAGGAAGTCGTGTCCATACAGGAAGGTACAGTTACACGAGATTCCTTTTTACCTTCCTGTATCTTTCCTGTTCTTTCACGCGTGAGTATTTCCCGTGGTATCTCCTCTCGTCCCAATGAATTGATTCGCGCGTTCAGCCGGCAGCGAGGAGGACTTAACTCCTGCGCAGTCACCGAGGCGCTCTGAACAGGTGGTCTCTTAGCAACGGCGTGCTATTAAGAGTTTCTGTCATGTCATTCTGCTACCCGGGCTGTCACAGGGTTCGTTAGAGAGCCGGAGAGCTAGTCAGAGGGAACGAAAAAAAAGAAAATAGAGAGAGAGAGAGACGTCGTGCGAATAGGCATTCACGCAAACGCGCTGGGTGCGTTGCCGTGGCCGCAACGACTCCACGGCGCGCTTGATTGACAGGCGGGGAGGGAGCGCGGTGCGAGGCTCTCTCCTGACGTGACGGATGAGGGTCCGTGAAGGAGGGACGGACCGCGGCACGCCTCATAGGCGAGGTGTTGAGAAAACTAGCGAGCGTCTCACCGGGATTGCTCTCGTTGACGGGGGGAGAGCGTCGTCTCTCACGCTCGCCCTGTTTGCCTCCGACGTCGGCGGACCGGGCCCGCGGTCATATCTGACAGCTGAATAACGATATCGTATGTCATCAGATTACAGTCCCAACCTGCGGCCATCCGTCATGTCTGCGCTTGCTTTTGTGCCCCCACCCCCACCCCCACACACACACATACACATACACACACACGCTTAATGGTGTTCAGGATAACTTCAACTCCTAGCATTTATTTTGATAAAAAGCAAAGGGGAAAAAACCCAAGATGAAGTCTCTTGGCGGCATTCTGCAGCCCGAGGCCTTGGGAAAAATTGCATTTTCTTCGGAGAGACAAGGCACATCACAACACTGTGCCTGTGGATCTGTGAGGGCTTTTGTGCTCTCCTCACTCCCACCTTCCCCTCCTCCCTCGTCGGGGGCGGATGGCTCTGAGACGTGCTCTCTCTCCCTCCCTCCCTCCCTCTCTCTCTCTCTCTTCCTTTGCTCGGCAGCACCTCTTTGCGGAGCCGGATCGGCGCGGCTCGGAGGGAGCCCCTTCTTTTCTGAGGCTTCCTCTCCGGCTCCGGACACTGTCACGCGGCCTCCGTCGCCACTATGCCTGTCGGTCGCCGCGGTTCCAGCCAAAGGCCGTGCGAACTTGTGTTTTTAACATAGTAACATTGTCGAGGGGGGGCGGAAAGGCGGATCCTTCGAAGATCTGGATTTTTCTGTTGCCAAAACAAAAACCCTCTATTATGCTGTGGTAGTGAAATTCCATGGCCCCTAATCATAGGACTAGGCAGTAATTGCGACCTTTGTTCGCCGAATAAGCAACTCGACCCTTCTCACACACTGCATGCCGTGCGGTGCCATGCTCTACCATAGCGATCCAATAACCACTCCTGTCAAGCCAGCACACCCAGGAGTTCTTTTGTCTTTTCGACTTTTTGGTTGTTTGGAGCTTGTTCCGCGTGCTGTAAGAACCTTCTAGAGGGTTGCAGTATAAGTGACGGCAGGGGAGGGAGGAGAGCTCTAAAGGGGCGAATCTGAGAAGAGAGAGGGAGAGGAAGATAGTCCAGATCCCTGCCGAAATGCTCCCTAATTACTGAGGAGTGAGCCAGCCTGTAATTACCCGGTGAGACAGAGAGAGAGAGAGAAAGAGATAGGGAGAAAGGGAAGGAGAAAAAGGGACGAGAGGCAGAGGAGCGCCGCTGAGGCGTTGGGCCGAAAGGCTCACGTTTATGGGTCACCGGCTAAAGTTAGCAAACCTGTGGGCTGCCGCGGCGCATTCCTGCGGCAGCCGTTCCCGCTAGCTAGCTCTGTGACCACGCTACACCCACAAAGCCAATCAAGCAGCTAACCCCACTGATCCTCTTAGGCCCGAGCCGGTCATGCTATTGTGCCGCCGTGAAGTGCCACCGAACAGCAGAACAATTACATGTGCGTACACGCACGCAAACCGAAAAGCTCCCTTTGGCTAAGCCCTTAAGGAAGCAACGGAAAGGCAACGTGAATCGGGGTTGGTTGCAGTTGACTTAACAGGGCCAGACATGCTATTTTTCGGCCGAGTTTCGTCCTGCCACTCCAATTAGCTGCCGTGTAACCCCGGGGGGAGAACAGCCAGGGATTGTGTCATGTCGGCAGGAGTGCAAAGTCCATTTTGTTCCCTCGGCCCCGAGTGCCGCTCCTTTGACATCTTGGTCTCTGAAGGACAGACCCGGTAGCGAGGGACTGTCTGTTTGAGGACCAAATTGTGCGTTAGCCCCCACCGAGGCCCTTGCATTCTCACTTCTTCTGCATCGGTTCTCGTGGAAGAATTTGTACTTGGGTACAAAGTGCACTCACACACACACACACACACACACACACACAAACGACACGTCAAAACTCAATCAGACCAGAGCAGCGGCTCGGCCATGTCTGTGGGCTGAGTCATTCTCTGACTCAGGGAGAAGTGTCAGGAGCATGGGGTTAAGTACAGTCCCGTCATTGGCCCGCTGCTGGATCGGCGCTGCCTTGACGTCAGCCAACGGAATGCCCCGTTTCAAACGGCTCATTAGGTTTTGACAAATTAAGTTAAGCTTTTGTTCAATTTGTGTAGATTGAGTGCATTTTTAACAGCTGCCCTCTGGGAAGTGGAGTGACGTAACGATGCGCTGGATAACACCTACGTATCCCTCCTGTGGTCGCTTAGGGGATCCTGGAGATCCATTTGGAAGGAAAGCACTTGGGTTGTTCTCTCTTTTATAGAATTGGAATCGGTCCGTTTATCGGTGCACAGAATACCATCACCAGATAGGAGCGCAGCTCAATTGGCAAAAAAGAAAAGCATAGATGTCCATCTTCAAGCCAGAACCAGCCCCTGGCCCCGGGGGTTGCCATAGCAACATGTAGCTTTGGTGTCGCTTGGGTCCGGGGGGTTCGTGCGGGGTCCAAATGACAGCAGTGTAAACAAACCAATCGCCTAGGAAAAGCCACCTGTCCCTACCAGTGTGTATGCATGCATGCATACTGTATGCATGTGTTGATGTATGTATTCCATGTAACATACATTATAGATCGTTGTCTGTGTCATTATGGAGGCTCATGCTCGCGGTATGCGCTCCCCGATAGGATGACGACCTGGTTTTCTCTCTCCCACCCGAGCCACTAATTGATGATTGATGCACAGCCATGCGAGCCGCCGTCTTGCCAAGTGTTTGTTATGGGACCTGTCAAGCAGATGATTGTATCTTTGACCCCCCCCCCCCCCCCCGACACCTTGCTGACACCAAGGGTGCAGATGCACCGAGGAGGACTAAATGAACGCATCAACGCAATCAGCCCTTTCTCTGTCCGTGCCTCCGTCTTTAGCTCGGCTCTCTCTGCTGCATCCCCCCTCTCTATATCTCTCTATCTCGCTATCTATCATTAGCTGGCTCTGTCTCTATATCTCTATCTGTATCTGTATCTCTATCTCCATGTCTGTCTCTCTGTCTCTATATGTCTATCTGTATCTCCACCATATCTCTATCTCTAGCTCTCTGTCTCCTTATCCTTATCTGGCTCTCTATCTCTGTCTCTGTCTCTGTCTGACTGCCTCTCTAGGTACATGTGTTCTTGGCTCGGTGCTGCTGTGGCATCAGTGGGCCGCGGTCCAGTAATTGGACCCCCCTGCCACCGGATGGTTTACACCAGCGTCCCACGCCGCTCGCCAGCCGGCCCGTCCACCTCAGACGGACCTGGCAGAGCCGATCCTGTCCCTCCCAGTCCAGACAGACCGTAGTGAAGGCCCTCCTCCCTAGTGACCACTCATTCCTGTCAACGGACACGCTCTCCAAACCGCTGTCCACCAAACGCCTCTTAACCTGTTTGAGTCACGTTACGAGTGCTTGTCGGATCGCACACCTGGGAGCGCTCGACCCCGCAGGTCCCCCCCCCGGCACTCCGACTCAGTCGTGACCCGGAATTCTCCGCGGGCTGACCTCCGACAAGGGAAGGCGGTGCTCCGGCTAGCCGGGTGGCTGATCGCGTTAGCGAGCATGATTGGGCCGGGCACCCTGTGGAGCAGCGGAGAGCAGAGCCGGGGAGGAAGCGCATTCTGTGCATACCGCAGCCTAATGAGGGCTGTGGGCTGGGCGCTGGGTTCTTCCAGGGAAAAGGGCTGGGTGTCTGTGACTTGGTTTGACCCGCGTCGGCCCGCATGGCCGGTGGAAAGTGAAAGGGACCTGACAAATAATGCGTGTGTGTGTGAGTGAGTGAGTGAGTGCTCGCACGTGTGTGTGTGTGTGCGTGTGCGTGTGCGTGTGCGTGTGCGTGTGCGTGCAAGTGTGTATGTTGGCTTTACTTTGGGGTTTAGCGTTCCTGTGTGGAGGCATCTGTCTGTCTAGCTGGTAGCCGTTCCCTCCCTGAGTCGTAGTGCAGTGAAAACGTTGGCCTTGCTCTTTGCTGCCGGACGGTTTCTCTGCAGAGGTCCTTTGTAAACCCTTTGGAATCCCTCTCCCTGCTGGGGATCTTTCGGTCACAGTACCGGTTCAACTATGTAACAGTCTCTGTCTCTGTCTCTGTCTCTGTCTGTCTCTGCGCCGTTCCCTCTACTGCTACCCTACATAACTCTTTAATGTGGTTCAGACCCTTCTCATTATTTAATATGGAGGATCGGGTTGATGCGATTAGCATGGGGAATGTGCGCACGACCACGGAGAGAAGTGAATTAGGGTCGTGTTCAACGTGCCTTCCCCCCTTGTTGCCGCGGCAGCACGAGCGCCGTGTCCTCTCCTGCCCTATGCCTGGGCCAGACAGGAGGAGAAAGCTGCCCCGGCCTCCAGCCCCCGCTAGGCAGCCTCTGTCTCTGGCTCTCTCTCTCTCTCTCTGGAACCCTGATGTGATTATGCCCCAGTGAGAGAGTGAAGGTGGTTGGTGGCGGGGGAGGGGGAGGGGGGAGGGCTAGCGACACGGCTGTCATTAGCTCCGACCGCTGTCTCCACTCTTGCCGTCCGTTCCGCCCCTGATTACATCGTTAGCGCTGCCTCCAGCCCCGGCGCAGCGTGTGGCGCCCCCCCCCCTCCCCCTGCCGGGGGGGCCAAGGAGCTCCCGAGGCCCCCGCACGCCGCCGCCGCGTAATTGGTGGCTAGAGCACTCCGGCGCTTCTGGCAGTCCCTTAGGCTGACTGACGGACGCCCGGAGGTGGGGGGAAGGAGGAGGAGGAGGAGAAAGCGGAGGGAGGGGGAGGCGGGAAGGGGGAGAGGATGGCGCTCTCACTTTTGATTGAGCGTGATATCCCCTGGTCCTCCTAAGCTGTCAAGGCAACAAAACGTCCCCGCAGTGTGTCATTACTACGGAAAGAAGCGTGCGCGTGTGTGTGTAGTGAGCGCCTGTGTATGTGTGTGAGTGCACGCTGAGTGTTCATTCTCATGTGTGTGTGTGTGCGTGCGTGGGGGGGAGTCGACGACGTTTGTGTAGGGAAAATAATGAGTTACCCGCGGAGATGGATAAACGCCCCGGAGGAACAAACGGTAATCTATCTCACACACGCTGACCTCCTCGGCTCTGCCTACACACTCCAACAACTATTATTCCTGAGGTAGTGTCTGGGAAGGGACTCGGGTCTTTATCTTGAACAACGCTTCCTCCTGTCGGCCTCTTCTCTTTCTCTCTCTTTCTCTCTCTCTCTCTCTCTCTCTCTCCCTGAAACCCTTCCCCTGCTCCTCCCTGCCTTTGTTTCATCACTTCGGCCACGTCCATTTTCCCCGGCTAGGAATGTACGCTTTCGTTTGGTCCCCGAGTGCCGATAATAGGCTCATTCATCCAGCTCCTCCGTGGGCTACCTTTGTATGAATGGGTCACCCCCTCGACCCCTCTCGCTCGGCGACCCGGGGCGTGCTGAAGGAGCTCTCGGGGTGTTTTCTCCGTTCCGCTTGGTTTTGCACAGGAACAGACGAATATGGAAGCTACAGAGGAACGCGGCGGGCGCGGGGGCTGCGGAGGTCGACCGTCTCCCGTGCCGTCGCGCCGCGTCCCTGTGTTTCCCCGCCTCCTTCCTCCCGTCCGTCCGTTGTCGTTTTTTCTCTCTCTCCCCGTGACGCCACCCAAGTCGCGTTGGGGGTCCGGGGTTTACGCAAGGCCTCAAAGGAATGACCCGTCTTTCACGTTCTCGTCCCCCTCTTTCTCTGCCTATCGCCATCTGTCTCTAGTTTTGCACGCACACACACACACACACACACACACACACACACACACACACAATCATGTTCAAGTGCCCCCAAGGCTCCATTTTCCAATTAGCGGTAACAATTAGGATGGTGAATCCTATGTAGTACAAGAGGACTGGGAGGGCAAATTTAGCTACAATGAGAAAATAATGCAGGCAAAACAATCCGACATTCCCCCCCCCCCCCCCCTCCTTTTTATCCCTGTTTTACATCCGAATGCGAGTCTCCCTGTGTGTTACTTAACGACGACTTCAGCACCTAATGAGGCGGCTTGCGCTCTTTTGTGCCTCCGCGTTCCGCCATGCCCACTCGTTAGCGGAGGAGGCCGCTGTGGGCGTCGCTGTGCTTGGGTCTCGCCCAGCGCGGTCCAGCCGTTCCCCCCTTAACCCCTAACCCCCCCGGGGGGTCGGCCCGGGCTGACCTTCCTGCTGGAGGCCGTCAAACTGGTTCTGCGCTGGGATCGGCCCTTATGTAATACTCCCACCACGCAGCAGAACGCTCACTGTCGTTCAGTTTGATGGGCTTGTGTGTGTGTGTGTGTGTGTGTGTGTGTGTCGGTTCCTCCTCAATGAGCTGTGTATTGCGTAATATCAGATAGAAAGGAGAGATGTAGGAATAGAACATCTTGCTTGGCAAGTCCTGGGGGGGAGACGCTGGCCTTTTGTCTCTTGGAGAATGTGTGTGTGTGTGTGTGTGTGTGTGTCTTTCTCTGTGTGTGTGTGTGCGTTCAACGTTGGAGTCCGTCCCGTTCTGTGTCCTCCTCCAGTGTATCAGCGTAATGAGCAGATGTTAAACAAAGCTAGCTGCCGTAAACAGCCACGGCGATGGGGACCCGT